>JAODLL010031569.1:0-22989 GCA_026546735.1 Forbesichthys agassizii | reverse complement strand
CCTCGGGGAAGACCCAGGACCAGGTGGAGAGATTATATCTCCAAACTGGCCTGGGAACGTCTTGGGATCCCCCAGTCCGAGCTTGCTGATGTTGTTTGGGAAAGGGAAGTATGGGGTCTCTTGTTGAAGCTGCTGGCTCTGCGACCTGACTCTAAGCGAGAGAAGATGGATGGATGGATGTTGGTTAAAAACGTAATGTGGCCCACAAAAGTTCTCTGACATTCTCAATATGGCCCCCAAGTGGAAATAAATTCCCACCCCTGGTGTTGATGGTGGAGGTAGTCTAATGCATTTCCTCACAGCTGTTGAATGTCCTGTGATAGCCATTGGTTTCTAATGGTGGTACGACGCGTCTCTGTAACAGAGTAACCTGTTGAGTCAATTTGTGTCTGAGGAAATTTGACATGAAGGAGTCTCAATGCCATACTGAAAGGGGAGGTTCCATAGAGGAAGTACTGGTATAGAGAACTGCAGTTGCGAAGCAGATTCCACAAACTTTTATCGGCCAGTGGGATACAGTGGGATCTTATTCATCACGCCTAACTGAGTTATTTTATTAATAATAATATTAATAAACTTTATTTGTATAGCACCTTTCATACACAATGTGCAACTCAACGTGCTTTACAGTTAAAAACATTTGAACAAATGATGAAGGGAAGAAATGCAATTAAACAAAAAGAAATAAGAAACAATGAAAAATTAGTTATAAGCCATGAAAAAAAAAAAAAAACATTATTGTATTGGAGTTTGATGGGACTCTAACCGACCGGGACTCCAACCCAGGCGTTTGTTGGATTTTAACCCACCAGGACTCCAACCCAGGCGTTTGGTGGGAGCTTAACCCACCGGGACTCCAACGCAGGCATTTGGTGGGACTCTAACCCACCGGGACTACAAACCAGGCATGGTGGGACTCTAACCCACAAGGACTCCAACCCAAATATTACCCAGGCGTTTGGTGGGACTCTAACCCACCGTGACTCCAACCCAGGCGTTTGGTAGGACTCTAACCCACAAGGACTCCAACCCAAATATTACCCAGGCGTTTTTTGGGATTTTAACCCACCGGGACTCCAACCCAGGCGTTTTTGGGGATTTTAACCCACCGGGACTCAAACCCAGGCGTTTGGTGGGACTCTAACCCACCGGGACTCCAACCAAGGCATTTGTTGGGATTTTAACCCACCAGGACTCCAACCCAGGCGTTTGGTGGGACTCTAACCCACCGGGACTCCAACCCAGGTGTTTGGTGGGACTTTAACTCACCGGGACTCCAACCCAGGCATTTGTTGGGATTTTAACCCACCAGGACTCCAACCCAGGAGTTTGGTTGGAGTCTAACCCACCGGGGCTCCAATCCAGGCGTTTTGTAGGACTCTAAACAAATATCCAAATTTCCAATCCAAATATTCCACAGAAATTTAAATTACAACATCCAAAAGTACACATAAGGATAAAACACAGAAGGTTATAAGGCTAAACAGTGTGGCCAAGTAAATAAGGATAAAAACATAGGAGGTTATAAGGCTTAACTGTGGTTAAGTAAAAAGTCTCAGTCATAGGTACGTGAGAAGAGACAAGATGTTGGTCATATAGTTTAAAGGGTTTTTATTATTGCACACCTTTGGTGACCAAATTATTGTCACAGTGCAGCACTATTTAATCCCCATTAACTTCCTGTTCCTTTCCCAGTGATAGCGGGCTAATCTATGGAAATATTAATTGACTGATCCCAAGCCCAGCCACATTCACCTGTCCAACCTAGCTACTCTATAACTAGGTTGGACACTACAGCATAGAAGGCTATAACAGGTGAACAGAAAGTTTAAGGAGTTTCTGTCGGATTTCTAAAAAGGACAGGCATAAAGGGGTGGGGCAGAAGAAATTACTATGCAATAAACTAAAGATATGTTAATTACAAAAACACATCTCAAATCTAGTGTTGCACACTCTTCTCTAAAGGTTTTAATATAGTCTAGCTGTATACATGACCTTATCCATTTGCATTTTCTTACCTTGCGAGGCATCAAGGTGGGACCTCAAGTTATGTGCTTGTGGTGAAACAATCAGTTGTTCTGACCAATCACTGGTATAGTTGGAACTACTGAGAGCTATTGGCTTGTTTAAAAAACAATATACATATATACATATATGCATATACTGTATATACTATGTTAACTGTTAATATTAGCCCGTGATAGGTGGTGATAGACAAATGGTTCATCCAATGCCAAGTGTTTTTTGAAAGTGCCTAACCTACAAACAGCATGAATTCCAAGGATGACTTCCCAGATGGTGTAACAAACCCTCTGACATGTCAGATTATCTATTTACACTACAGTGACTACATTCTTAGCACTGTACTGTAGATGTGTAAATGGAATTATGTGTGTCCCGGCTGGGGGAACCCTTAAAATATCAGACATTTAAATACATTAAGAATGAGATGATGACTAAGAGGATTGTATCAATAGAATATACTGTAGATATACAGTAAAAGTAAATAATAAATTGACAGGATCATAAAAGTAACAAGATAATAAAATTTGTGAATATTAACGAATGTCCATCTCAAGTCAAAAACATCAGAGGTCAAACAAATGAGTCGGTCCAAAACATTTACAGCCAGATTTGCCTACCTCCTTTAGTGACAGATAGTTGCAATGAGCCCTGGGAATGTAGAGAATATCTTCCCATTTGTTTCTCATGGATTTAGTAATGCAGGTAAAATGTAAGAAGACCAAGAATAGCTTTATAGATTCAACTATGCCAAAGACTAAGTCTTCGGGTGGACAAAGCAGACCATCCAACCCGTGCATACAAGGAGCAATGATGGGTAAGGGCTTTAACATGTGTAATACATCTCAATGTTCCATGGTAGACTGTGTCCAATGAGTGGAGTTTGCATGCATGAAACATTGACATAAAGTCAGTCCAATATGGACCTAAAGGTGGCATCACCAAATCTCCTTTTGGGTTACTATTTTCCCTATACCCGCTTTGTGTGTGAACAGACATTTGTTTGTTCATTGGCTAGTGTGATAAATGTTGCATGGGCTCAGGGGAAGGGTACTCTGTTGCTTCTCTGAGTCTTCCATGTGGAAGCATTTACAGTCAATCCCCTGTGTCACCACCTGAATTATTTAGTCTCATCTCTAATTCACTCAAGTAGTGCCGTAGTCTGGAGTGGCAGCTTTCTTTCCAAACTTTACACCTTTTTTAGAATGGTAATTGCCTTTACCAGGCAATATGGTTGAAAACACATATTTTTGTATAATATGATATTTTAAACATGGTGAATATTAAAATAGCACCATGTTCTGTGTAAAGATATAGCAAAGTAATTGCATCCTGTACAGAGAATGACAACACTCCACCTGTGTGTGAGATTCTGATACATCTAGTGGCAGACAAGACCATACATAGTTAATTTTAGCACCAACCAGCATTAAAGGTTATTGCATGCTCACTGTGGGCCCCTTGGCATTAGACCACTGCCAACTTGTTAAGGTTAATGAACTCTAATGTAGTTGAAGAAAGGAAAAGATGTGATGATTACTCATACACACATTGACCTTTTCTCAAAGCAGCTTGATATCATGAACATGATTTTCAATATATCTGGGTTGTTTTAATAACAACATATCTTATTATAGAAATGAAAATATTTTACAGGTTTTTTTGGTGAGCGCAAATAATACTACAAATCATTTTTACTGATAATTGGGAGTAAAAAAAGCATCTGTGATAATATTAAATTTGCCAAAAATATAATTTTGTGCATACATGCATGAAAAAGCGGTATTTTCTCATAGATGCACCCACTATGGCTATCAAAAAGACCTTCTTGAACTAAATAGAATATTCTGTAGTTGCAATATTCATGAAAGCACATTACTTATGTCAAACATATAGGCTACAGCTGCAAGTCTGATATTATATGTCTGTGAATATTGGACCCCTATATGCTTATATACACACATACACTATACACACCGATCAACTTTATACATGTGTGTAAAAATATGTTTTTAGGGCAAATATAAATATATATTTAACAATATCCATATAGTTCTTGTTGGTGAATGCTCAGACATTCCAAAATATATATGAAGGATAATGAGACATCTTAGTCAAGAAATTCTTGCAGCGCTATTTGATGTTGCAGTTTTTATCAAATGTTTTGCAATGAGAGCTTTTTCTTGAGTCTTGAAGCTTTGCTATTCATGAATTCGGGTATAAGTGCCAACATCCAGTTTATGAATATTTTGCTTGTTCAAGTTCAGAAACTGCTGTTGTGTTATTATAAATCAAAATAGTCTTATTAAGGTATATGACACATCACATTGTAATATTTTGTGGCATACAGGTTTTTTTTAATGTAAAAAAAAGAAGCTCTGCATTGCAGTAAAGAGAGAGAAAATAACTGGACTGCATCACCATCCGAAAGAAAAGCTAAATGGCCCCTAGCCAACTCCTGCACACAACGCAAACACAAAGCACCATCTAGAGCCCACACAACATCACGCCACACTGCAAAGTTCATCAGGTGATAGCACAGTGATACACAGCATGGACCACCACCAGACAACTGCTCTTTATAGGGCTGGTAGCTGAACAGTCCTCAGCAGAATCACAGTAGGTCAACCTGGCAGCATTTATCAATTAGATGAGGCACAGGGGATCTCTTCCACTACTCAGCACTCTCACATTGATTAGCTCTCTGCTCATCCAGAAAGCCCAGTGCAGTCCCCAATCCCCATTCTGACCAGCTATTAAAATTCCCCAACTGGAAAATACTCTCACTAAAATGGCACCCATTTGGCAACTTTCAGTGTGCTCCTGCTGACTTCAGGTCTCTTAGGATTCATAATTTGTCCAGCAAGCAATCCTCGTTTCCATAAATATTTTTTCACTGAAATATCAGTGCCAATCCTTCAGCTTTTCCTTGAAAGTTAACCTCCTCATCTCTGTGCTGTGTCTCATTGCTGACATTGTGTAACCTTAAAACTTGACTGTCTCATTTTTACAGATTTTACAGAATCTGTAATTCCTCTTTTATATTTTTCTTTATTTTGTTAAAGGTTAAAACCATTTTGCTCCTCACCCTCCACAGGTCTTATAGGCTAACGTCTTTCCCTCCACCCACAATTTTGTGTAAAGTAATATTTTAGAATATATACTATATATATTCTGCTGGGTCATATAAACTGAGGTTCTGGGGGCAGTATACAATGTTAAACCAGAAATAATGTCTTTCCTGCGGCTGAACTAAATACCAGCTGGGTAACCCATGCATGCCTGCTTGCCTTCACATCTGAGTGCACGTAGCCCTGCTCATGACGACAGACAGTATATTATTATTATTATCTCCTCACTGCTGAAAGGGGAAATAATTTAAAGGTGCCATCAGCAATTGTAAGATAATACACTTTTTGTCAAATTCAGCAAATATCTATTTCGGTCCGCTAGCTGTCTGTTCTGTGTGTGCGTTGAAAATAGGGCCACACCACACAACCAACACTTGACACAACACTATCATAGCCTTGGCATTGTCTGTCCAATGAGGGGGGCAGAGCTTCTGAAGGGACAGGTGTTTTTGTTTGATCAAGTTCAAAAAGCAACAATCTTCCTCCAACATCCCTGACTCCACCGTTTAAGTTGACAATTGTCATTTAACAAACAACCATTGTTAGCTTAAAAGCTTTGTATGCATGTCAATGTAAGTGAATGTGATAATGCAAGGTTCTCTTTATCTCTGTGTATATCTGTCTGTTTGTCCAGGAGGAAGAGATCCCAGAGTTGGAGATTGACATAGATGAACTCTTGGAGCTGTCAGATGAGGGGCAGAAATCCCGATTGCAGGTGAGTTAGATGGGTAAACGCACCATGCTTCACATTATTCTAAAATGTACCAATTATACAGCCAATTTTGACAAAACAAATATTCATACTTGTTGCATGGCTATTGTACATCTTACTCACCTATTCCCTGTCTTGTATTGTTTGTACTCGTTTACTTCTTCGGCTATTGGTGACACCAGACTCCCCAACATTAACTTTCCAGACAAGACAGTTTTTAGGGCAATGTAATGATCATATTACACCTTGTTTATATCAAACACGTTAAGTGGGGTAATCAATATGGATGTATTTAACCTACCTCTTACTCAACAGTGAAAGAGCAATGCTTATAGATTACACTGAGTCTATGCCTCTTTTTTTTTTGTTGTACTGGTTTTATAGGAACTGTTGCAGGAATGTGGCAAACCAAAAGAGGTGCGACTGGAAACCTTTTATTTAATAACAATGTATACCAATGGTCCTGTTGTCTTTGTTTTGATATTTAAATGACAATAATTATTTGTTTTGGTTATTCTAGGATTTCATCAACAGCTTGTTGTACAGGATAAAGGGTCTACGCAAAATGTCGGGGCCCTTGAAGAAATAACGCTAGGTCAAATGAAGATGTCACATGTGGAGCCTCTTAAACCCCTTCCCCCACCCTTTACCTGTTGGATGTATGTGCAGTTTATATGTATGTCAGTAGGAACCTGGTCCTGCAAATGGGTCAGCGACAATCTAAAAGCAGTCCATTTATATTTTTTTTATGGACAGCTTTTACTTTTAACTTCCTCAACACACACACACACCAGTAATGCACCCGTGATACAGATGTATTGACTTTTACTCAGATGGACTGTTTTGTGTATGATTGTATATTTTGTTTTTGGTTGTCTTATTTATGTACATAAATATTTTTTGTTCTGACAACATTGTTGTACATCGAAATAAAATAAAACTTTCAAGACAAGGCTGTGGATGAATTCACAAACACATTTTCTGTTCTCTTATAGAAATAGATATTGTTTTTATTATTATTATGAAGCAGCTTTACCACTATCTAAAACACTGCTGTGCATTTATTTTGTATTAGTAATGCTATCAGACACAGTCACATGCTCTGTCATTGAATTGTAGCTGACACACAATGTTTATGTTGTACACATCCTTTTTTTGTTTTGCTTAGCACTAAAAAAGAAAACATGTAAGGACTTGGGAGTAAATACAGTAAAATCCAGAACAGGGAGTGGATGAATTAAGTATGCATCCATTACACACATCAATTTCCTGCCTGTGGTCAGTGTATGATCCGGTCAGGCAAGGCAAATCAGCAATAGTCTACATCTACACCTAATGGAGCTAGACCCTGTGGGGTTGTGTACTTACAGCCTCCCCTCAGGCAGCCAAACAGTAATGCACACAAACAAAACTGCACTTTGCCCATTTTTGTGTCATGCACATACGGCCAACTGGCCAAGGGCTCCATTATAGTAATGTAGTTGATTCCACAGGTTGAAATCAAGCCATGTTGCCCGTGTCGCATTTTTTAGTTATAGTGTTAAAACCAAACAGAATGGCAAGTGGCAATTTAGTTTTATATAAAATAAAGGCATATCTTATGTGTCGCAATGTCTCACAGAGAACTCATACAACTTCTACATCCTTTAAATTGACATAATGAGCATGGCCAGAAAGGCATGTCATGTCCGATCCCTGGCCAAAGACAGATTGCAACAGAAACTACTCTCCCTGCCAATATAAAACAAAGGCCCCAAGCAATCCCTTTAGAGTGACCTCTCTGTTATTCCAGTCAGGAGATGACAAGTGACCCATCATCCTTGACAAGACAAAAAATAAATGCATTTAAACATTTTGTTATCTGTAGGAAGTATGACAGGGGATTCAAAATAACTGCTAATGATTATTAGATTAATATGGTAAAATTCAGTGAACTGCTACAGAACCTACACAATATTGCTACAGTGCCTACATTTATCATATATAGTTAGATTATATATATATTTATATGACATTGCTGACTTAATAGAAAGACCACATATTATTTCAGGTGTCATCATAGAGTAGATTAGTACGCTTTGCTACATAATTATCTATGTTGGCTCTTTTACTTGTCCTTTAAGACATTATATCCTATATTAAAATATGTTGACTGTCACAAACTGAATTTAGAACCACGCTCTACAGATTACAGAAAATTGGCAATGCAATTAAGGGGTTCCGGCTTGCTTTACAAAACATGTAATGCTTTAATCTGCTCAATCTTAATCTGCCTGTTTTGTGCATTTAGTCTGCTAACATCCATAAATAGTACGGAATATAGTATAGTTAAGGCTAAAGCAAAAGTCTTATCAGTGACACTTGACAATGGCCTGGTACAGCCAGCATAAGCATATGTGTCACAATCATTTCTTCTTCTTAGGTGCAGTGTAGTTAGCCGTACGGTGCTCCTGCCGGTCATATTTGTCATGGCCTTCCCTGGGAGGGGAAATTAATTAAGCATTAATTGATTATTCACCAAACTTACATTTGAATGTACATGCTGCTTAGCAATGTGGTGGCCGACACTGCAATATATTTATCTGGAGCATGGTCTGCATTACACATACTGATAATGGGTAAGGTCCACATGCCACTACCTAAAGCAACGGTTGCAGTATAGGTCTCCATCACAGGTGTGACAGCGAAGGGTGGCATTTCGGTTACAGATGCAGCACCAGGGAAGCTCCTCTTCGTCACTGTCCGGTGGCTCTCTTCCTACACCAGCCAGCGGAGTGTTGGTCTTCACCGGAGCCGCATTCTTCAAAACCAGATCAACAAAATGGATGCTTTGTTGTTTTGGACTATACGAGGGCATTTTATTCATTAATGTGGGTTGAGTTGCCTTTGTTTGTACCCGTTTGTTGGTGGCTGCTTTGATTTCTGTGTTTTTTGGACCACTGTGCTCCAAAGGTATATTGTAGCCACTGGCCATGTCCATCGTGGCCTCTTCTGAGAGCTGAAAGTAAAAAAGGGGGGAAATTTAACCCTTTGATTACGTGCGTCAATTATATTTCCCATTCCAACTGAGCAGCCTAGAATCCCCTTGTGGTTGACACAAGCATGCCTTATTATACAAGACAAGTAATAGTAATATTTACTGTTTGGCTTCACGGGTTAGTTATAAACAGAATACAATATGTTCTAAACGCATGGTACGCATGCGTAACACGTGTAACAAAGACCTGTTGTAATAATCTCTTCATGGCCTCTTCCTCCGTCTCCTCCTCGCTGTCGGGATGCTGGAAGTCCTTCATAGTGACTAAGAGAAAGGAGGAAACCATGGTGATGCCAGTGGGCAATATTGCAAGTACACCAGTGAAAGGTTTGTCAGAGTAACAGGAACACAGATGTGGCCACAGTCACCTGTCCTCACATACCTAACCACTAACAAGGCCATGTTTTAAGAGGAGTTCCACTTGCAGTGTGTCATTTTGTCTCATACTCATGCCAGAGTAAAGGTCATGTGGGCAGAACATTAAGATTATATTTCTTAGTATTATTATTACAAATGTACCACGGTTGTGAACATGATGAACTATTTATGTTTTTCATATTTATATGGTGTATCTTACTTAGTTTTCTCTATTTATCTATTGACTTAAGTCGTTTTACTTTAGCTCAAAGTTCAAGCATTAACTTCCTACCATTCACTGTAACACAATTGTTATTTTGCAGTTGACAAAACAAGCCAACATATTGCACAGCATATCAAATTGAACTGGTGTGTTTTGTACCCTTGTCTGGGTCTTCCCCTTTGAGCTGGGCCAGCCTCTTTGCCATCTGTAGGACCTGGTCTTGCGAGCACTGTTCTCGTCTCAGCTCCTTCATTGCCTCCTCCAGTAGGCGACTCTTCTCCACCTCCAGCTGCCTGGCTGCGTCCTGGCCATCCTCCATGTTTTCCTCAAGCCCATGCTCCTCCCCCTTATTCAGGTTGTTCATCGGGCCATCCACACCTGATTAGCATAAGCATTAAAAATATGTAAATACCGTACATGCAATACATTTAGCGTCTTGACAGTTTTACAGTGGTATTAATCAAGGCATGGACTAATCTTACTGGGTTGGGCTATTATTAAAACTGTAATAAAGAATAAATAACCCAGAGTAATGACTCACCGCTGTCAGCATTTATTTCTGGATTATCTATGGCGACTTCCTCTGTCATTTGGGTAATCAGATCATTGGCCTTTTCAGTTTGGGTCCTGTTATCTGGGGGTTGGTGCGTCTGTACAGAAAAGCATGATACAACCTCATTAAAATTAGAATAGTTACCTGAACAGAAAGATCAAAGAACTTTGCTGGTAGTAAATCAAAATGACTACTACTAATAATGGGCATTGAGGATCAAGGTCTATATTATACAGCAAGTCAGGGACTGGTTTTACTGGCGGTTTGGCTTGAGAGGGTAGCTGTCTTCCCTGTAGAGCAGCCAGGCGATCTTCCATCTCTAATGTGGATGGTGCTGGCTGCCTTGGAGCTTTCAAAGCAGCAAGGCGAGCCTCTATCTCCCTCTCAGATGGAATAGACTCTAAGGAATAAGGATTAAAATAACACATATAATATTAACCATTCCAAAACAAAAAGATAAAAAATAAGTGTATTACTTGGTTTGGTGTCTTCCTTTAGTTTTTGGAGCCTTTCCGTAATAGCCTGGTCTTCTTTGTTCAGTTGTAATGTTGGCTTAAGATTTATACTGCCTCCTTCAAGGGGTTGCATTGGACCCCCTTGTTTTGCTTCAAGTTCAGCAACTCGTCTGGGTAAAAAACAGCAAACCTTTGGTGTATGAAAATGGAGGTCATACTATAATTTATTAGTAAAGTTATATTTGTAATCGATACCATCTTTGTTTTTAACATACTGACTTTTTGTAGTTTTCTGGGGGGGACCATTTGTTGCTAGAAGACTCCCCACTGAATATAAAGCAATACAAATAATGTAAGTAAGTAAGTTACCTTCATTGATGATAATCGAACTTATTTATATTTAGGTTAAACCCACTAACGTAATCGCTACCTTGTGAGATTTCCATGACACTGCTTGCACACCTTCTGATTGGTGTTGCCACAGCGAGGCACCACAGCATTGAAATTGAGGCATCCTGAACAGAACGAACGGCCGCAGTTTTTACATCCTAGCTGTGAATAAGAAACAGTTCAATTTAGTTTCGTAGTCCATTTCCATTTAAAATTGTCAACCTTGTCCGTATGAAACATACCGTACCGTACCTCTTTCCTAAAGAGACTGAATTTCGATGCACAACTATAACAACGGCTGTCCATTACGAAACATGCAGAGATTCGTGTAGATGTATCTGATCTTATTGTATTAAATAGTTCAGTAAATAAAACACAATATTAGTATTATTGTTATTACTATTATCCTTCACTCGACAACATAATGTTCAATAACTTTGAGCTCTTAGGTACATGTATGTAATCAAAATACGGAAGTATTCCGGAAATGTGTTTTGGATTATTGTCGCACGATTTCCTGTCTGCTTGTCCAATCACAGTAGTCCTAGCTGTCTCGCGGTCCCGGTTCAAAACACACAACGCGACGTCTTCATATGTAGTTATTGTGTGTTTGTATATCCACAGATAAGGGAAAGAAAATAATCGGTTTGTAAACTACAGCAAAATATTGTCATTATTTGTAACGTGTGTTGCATTATTTGCGCACAGGAGCATATTTTCGTCGAATACGACACTAAAACGTATATTTACTGTAATGCTAGCTCAGTAGCTTACTATAGCTAATAGATTTGCCTGACAAAGGCCTCCGTAATGTAAACGATTAATGTTTCGCCAGTCATCTGGGTTTAGTATTAATTCCTTTCATTCAATGATTATTTTCGAAAAAATAAACAAAATATGAAATATTTGTTGTCACCACTGTAATCGGTCTTGATTCATTTGTAACCTTTTTTAGTATGCGTGCATGCCATTCTGTATATCCACGGCTGTTTGGTTAGCGTCTGATGGCAAATGCCTTTTACTATATTTACACATTTATTCCATGTACCGGTACTTTTATTGCTCCCGTCTGATCATTCATGTGCTTTGTGTTTTGGCTGGTAGCTGTGTTCATTTGCACGATGGCAGAAGGAGGGGAAGTAGAGTGGGAACTGAGCAAAGAAAACATTCAGCCACTGAGGCGAGGCAGAGCTATATCTGCTTTACACCAGGCTCTTAGTCAACAACAAGAAGGCATCAGCTCTGCAGTTAACCAACAGAAACAGTATGTTTTGACAGACCAGCGCAACTGGTGTTCTTTTTATTTCTCCAGTGTGTTTAGTTTTGCCATGGTGATAACATTTTACTCCCACAGGGCCTTTGAATCAGAACTGAGAATATATAATGGGGATGATCCACTTGATGTTTGGGATAGGTAAGAAACATGAATTTGACATTTGTATTAACGAATAGGGTATTAATTTAAAGATGTTACATTAAGATAAGTTTCTGCTTACAAACAGATATATAAAGTGGACAGAACAGACCTTCCCTCAAGGTGGAAAGGAGAGCAACCTTTCCATTCTTCTAGAGCGAGCTGTGCATCGATTCACAAATGATGAGAAATACCTCAACGATCCCCGCTATATTGACCTGTGGATCAAATTTGTAGGTATTCTTGCTGGCTACCTCAAGTCTTAATCCCCCAATGATGACTTAGTTGATTTTGCCACACATGGTCTGCTGTTGTGTTTGATCAGGCAGAGGCGTGCCCGGAGCCCCTTGAAATGTACCGCTACATGAAGGCCCAGGGAATAGGCACTGCGCAGGCCTCCTTGTACATTGCTTGGTCTGAGGAATACGAGAAACAAGGCAACTCACGCAAGGCTGATATGGTCTACCAGGAAGGCTTCAAGAATTGCGCTGAACCCAGAGATAAACTGGTGCAGTTTCACAAGTAAGGCTACGGACAGCATTGTATAAGCTTATTAATACTCACGTCAATACGTACGTTTAAAAACATCTGGATGCTTTGGTTTCCTACAGGGCTCTGCAGGCACGCGTTTCTCGACAGGTGATGACCAATATGATAGAAGAAAATGGTGAGGAAGAGACCAAGCAGCCTGAGAGGATTTCTCTTGTTGATCTCAAACACAAAGGGAAGAAGAAAGCCATTGTACCTATCAATAGAGTTGGGGCCGCCCTCAGCAGTGAGTACATATTTCGCTAGTGAAAACGGCAGGTGATAATATAGAAAAGATTATCAGTCTTGCCATCAGTCAACTTGCCGTGGATGTAATAGTTGCTCTTGTGTATTGACAGGTAATTCACGTGGTCTGCAATTACAGGGAGACCCTGCTTCTGGTAGTGCAAAGAACAGTTGCTTTGTGGTATTTGATGAAAATAAGACACCCATCTCTGAACCGTCAGAGCCTAAACTGGAGGCTTGGGTGGCTCCTCCTCCTGTGAGGGCAAAGGAGAATGAGCAGAAGCCTGAAAGATGGTGTGACGTCAAGGTAAGTTAAAGACAGACCAGCATGTTTGGTGTATTAGTTTAACAGTGGGCGTACTTTAATTTGTTTCCACGTTTCCTTGTAAGATGCCCCCGCGTTCCAGGTTTGGTCGTACCATTGTGGCTCCCTCTAATACCAAACCCTCCTTCCAGCCATTTGTGGAGGAGTCTGACCAGCCACCGACAATGTGAGTGACAAATTATATCCACTTGATTTTCCTTTTTATGTATTTTTGTGATTGGGTGACAATATAGAAAGATTTCTCTTTCAAACAGATTTTCATTGTATTTGCATTAATAATCTGGATAGTCTGCCTAATTAGGGCTTTTCTACAGCCATATACAGATGAGTGCTTTTATACATCTAGATAACGATGACAACAGCTAGATAAAGATGAGGACAACTCTTGAAATCTTGACAGTAAACACATCAAGGGGCAATTTGTGAATTGTGTTTATTTCCATTTAAATGGCAAATTCATGTTTACAGAAATGTTATTACAAAATCAGCCACCAAGCAATTTTGTTTTCTCTTCCCACAGGACTCCGTGTAAAATCAATCCTTGTGTGAACACAGTCCTGTCAGCACGCAAGCCCTGCAAAGAGGAAACGCCGCTGAAGAGACTACAGGACCACCACCACCAGCAGCAGCAGCAGCAGCAGGAGGTGGAAGGAGGGAAAGTACAGGAGCAGAGCATGTACTGCAGAGAATTGCTCCTCAGTGGCGCCACCGAGTTCTGCTTTGAGGAACTACGCGCAGAGCGATACCGGCAAAAGATGGCCCTGGAATCTGAGACTAAGGCATAGTGTCGGAATGCCAAGGATGCCTTTTTAGACTGATACATTTGTATTCCTCTGTTTTAATTGCTGAACATTTCAACAGAGTATCATGCAAACACTGTGTTGTTCTCTTCTATCTTAGCCTAATGTCTGTATAACTAGGTCATTTAAAAACAAGTAATCAGAAGTTACTCATGGAACCTTTTAATACCAAGACGTCTTTTTGCTATAGTCAGTTTCCTGACTATTCTTTTTGTATTTATATTAATTCTGCTGCTATCAAAGCACAATTTGTATTATTTCCTGTCTGTTTATTGGCATGTTGTACATGTCTAATATCCTTTGTTATATTACATTGCATTCTACATTTAAGCAAGTATTTTAGAGCATCAGTGTTGGACAAGTAGTCTATAAAGTGCATGGTTCAACTTGCATTTTTGCAAAAACTGTAGCATTGACGTTCAATAAACTTGTAGAAATGGGCACCTGAGGGATCATTTGTTATACCAAATAGGAGACATCCCATAATGTGCTGTCAGCAGAGCACATGCAAGATTGTATTTTATTAGATTTATTTAAATTACTAACCCTGATTTATCATCTGTCCGCAGGGTTATAAGGAGTTATCAGCTTAAAGCTGAATGCCAAATTTAATGACGCAATTATTATTGGACCATTGCTGTGACTAGAAGATCATTTAATCAACATAAAATATTTTGGGTGACTTCTCTTTCAACAGACTAAAGGTTTAATTACTGTCCATGGAGATTAAACTAATGGGAGTATACCCAAATCTGTTGTGCGCTGGTCTAAGTTATCCCCAAGAGACCATTCCTGTCTGGCAGTGTGAATCTGGTTTTGCATGCACTTGGGCTACTGGAAGAACAGGCTTATTCTCATAATGGAAATATAAAACTGCTAACCTAGATCCTCTCAACTGGGAAGTTTATCTTGTATGAGGATTGTTGAACATCAGTTTTAAATGTTACATAATGTGGCAAAAGGTCACAATACTCATGTCATAATGCATCCGCTAGGCCTTGTTTGGAAGAAACAAAATAAGTAGCTGCAGATCTTTAGACAATGTAAGCGAGATACAAACCAATATACTTTACAATATTATGGGCTTTAGAGCAGTTTTTATTTGGCACCTTGTTTTAGACAAACACCTTGACTAAGTAGCCTAACTGTTTCAGTCTACCCTCTGCACATAATTTACCTGATTTGTGAAAGCATGGAGTTACTTAGCTAGGCATGTGACTTTGCTGCAATTCTTAGATCACAACCCCTGGTGGGTTAATCTGGCCAGTCATGACTTTTCTCTGTTGTCATAGAATATTAGGAGTAGAGCTGTTCCTGAAGCTATAGGCCTATTTGGCCTGAGATACAAAATCGAAGCATACAGATGTATCCAAAACAAAAGGCAATTGACATGCAAGCAATTGCGGTTGTATAATTCATAAGGTTCTCGTGTTTATATGTAATGATGCAAGACAAAGGTTTAAGGTTGCAATTGTTATGGAGACTGCTATTGCCATGCAAGGATTTCATTCAATGTCACTGCTTTTCTACATGTTTAGTCAATGTATCTTTAGTGGGATTGCGATTACAAACCTTGTTCTCCGTCTGTCTAACAGAACTCTCGCTATATTTTTCAAAATGTATTGACTCACTATTACGAACTAATGACGAATGGCTGATGATCACTAATGTAATCGTTTCACCCATGTCTCTTTCAAACTGTAAAAACAAACATATAACCGCTTGAGAGAAAAAATGGTTCTGCTCAGGAGCAAACTAATTTCTGTGATGACAGATAAAAAGGATGGAGAATAGTCAGGCCAATGCGATATCATTTGTAACAATGCTGACAAGTATCAGAGGAATAGAAAGGAATTGCTGTCCTGCCCTGTCCCCAAGTGGTTCAATGTGTGCAATTGTTATGCAAATTGATTCAGTAAATATTCTTGTTGAGTTTATTGGATGTAAGTAGGAACTTTATTATCTGTGCCTGCCCTTTCAAGGTCCTCTCTTATCATATGTCCCAATTCTGGTTAATTTAGCAAAGCAATTTCTGCATGACTTGACCCCAATACAGTTTAATGCTAGCTTTCTGGTCTTAGCCAGCCTTTCAATTATTTAGTGCAAGATTGTGCTAGAAAGGACAAATTGGGGGGAGTCACAATTGTCACAAAAGAGACTGATTCTAAGTTTCTCACCTTGCTTGAAATACAGATCAGCCCTGCTCCCACCCAAACCATCCCACCCCCTTGCCATCTGCCATCCCTGACCATGGTCATGCATGGATGGATTCCATGTGTTTATTTGGGAAATATCCTGCATGGGTGACATCACCCACAGTTTTCAGTGAAGGAAATAGCGGAAGACATCAGATAGAGGGCAGGCAGGCAGATGGATGAAAGGTATCCCAGGTGATGAGTCTAGTAGGAAGCACGCTCATCTTACAGTCACTGGAAACCAGCCTAAACTCGCACACACACACACACACACACACACACACACACACACACACACACACATATACAGTACATACATATACGCACGCACACACATTCTACTATCAATTCAGCAAGCTACTGCAAAGGCAGTCCAATGAGAGTGGGAGGAGGAAGAGCTGAGCGAGAGAGAGAGAGAGAGAGAGAGAGAGAGAGAGAGAGATAGAGGGGGGTGGGGGGTGGGAGGGAGCGTGTGTCTGTTAGAGAAATCCAGCGAGGGAGCGGAGGGGGGGGGGGGTGGGGGGTGGAAGAAGCTGTATGGCGCGGTGATATCCTCTCTTCCTGGACGTTTCTTTTCCTCCATGGCTTTGTCTCTCCTTTGTCTGGCCACCCCGTGTCCGCAGGAGCAGGTATCGGCGCACGCACCGGCGCTCTTCCACGGAGCCGGGGATGAAGCAGCCGCAACAAAGAGGCTTTGAGATGTCAGCGCGTACTCGTGCCTGGAGGGAGGAACACGTCGGGCTTTCCCAGGCAAGCGGGAGCCTGCAGTACGCGGCCGACTGAGAGCCAATCCTCCCCTCGGTACTGCGTGTATGTGTAGGCTATAAGAGAGAGAGAGAGAGCGCGCACATTTGTGTGGGCGCGCAAACGCGTGTGTTAAATGTGTGCGTGTGTAAGAGAGGCTGTATAGCAGTGTTTGCGAGTGTTTATGTGCGCACTCTCGCCATCCATCCTGGAAGCGCGACGCTCTCCTCTTCGTTGGACTGCAAGGTAAGGTACAAAGGGAGGTGTGTGTGTGTGGTAGGGGGGTACACATATTATTTTCCTACTATTTCCCCAATGATTTATCAATCTGGAGCACCGTTTACGCTTTACACGGCGACGTGAGTAAGCCTTAGCATCATTGATAAGGAGCAGTGCTCCGTGCCGTCGGTCGGTCGGCATGTATCGGCAGCGGCAGGGGAAGAGCAGAATAATATGATATAGGGGAATGCAGTGAGGCCAGGCGGAGATGTGTGAGCACGAAGGATTCGTAGAATGAGGGTCTTCATCTTCTGCTCTCTGCATCCCCCATCCTTGTGTGTCTGTCGTCACCCCAACAGACGGCATGCCGCGGTTGATGTGCATTGTTCCCGAGGTAGATATGGATCCCAAACACAGATTATGTCATTGCAACTATGGGCTGTGAATACCTGTGTGTTTGGCATTGCGTTGAATTTGTGTGTGTGTGTGTGTGTGTGTGGGCTCAGGCTGACAGCACGGGATATACTGTGTTCATGCCCCGACAAGAAGTACAACATTGGGAAATCGCGCAGCTACATGGCTATAGTACTAGGCCTACTGTAGGTGGATAGTTAGGGAGTGGAACTGAAAGAATGTGACACGTGTCAGATCAGTTTGATGAGCATTTGCTTGCTTTGTGGGCTGTAAGTGGCACACTTTGAAGACATGTGAGTCTGATTTAAGGGTTGCAGAAGACCATTACTGCTGTGTTTGACACAGTATGGGATTAGTTTTATAGTTGACCATTCTTAATGTTACAAATTAGTGTATCTATATTATTTGGAAATTAGCCTCCATATGCTAACATGTGATTGGGCACTGCACCTTATGCAAAAGCCTTGAGCTAAGGTATTGATAGCATAACACTATGGCTTTAAATTAGTGTGTACTTCTTTACCAATGACCCCACAAACACAGTCTCCACACAGTAATTAAGGCTGGCTGCATGTTTGACTCAGGATCGAGTCATATATCTGCCCAGCAGCTGCTATATGTAGTGCTAGCTCCTATAGACGTAGATGTATCAGTTTGAATCAACAGATGCTCCTGGATGTAATCCACACCCATATGTGTCTTATCGTCAGTGTGGTATAATAAAGTGGTGGCCCTTGTCACAAGGGCCTCAAGCTATGATAATGTGGTTGGACAATCCAACTGTTTACCAGATGGACTTTTCAAGGGAGTTTTACAATAGTGAGCTATAGCTATTGCTTAAACACTATATTAAAATCACGGACTGATACAGGGATAGAACGTCTTCTATTGCACGCAAACTCACAAATATATGCACACTCACTCACACACACACACACACACACACAGGTAGACAGCTTTTGTGAGACCCAGCTTCTCCAGGGTCTTCTCAGGTCTTCTTCATAGATATTTCAGAGATACTCTCATTCCCTCCAACTCTTGTGCACAGGATCACATGAGCTGATGGCTAAGCAGTGATAACACACTGTCGTAAACCTGGTTGTCATGAAACTTTTGAGTAATACCCTCGTCAGAGCCACGTGAGTTGAAGGAGGAGGACAGCGTGCGTGCTTAGTGTGACTGCTGGCCTTGAGACGTCAAGCACCAGAGGATTAAAGGAAGGTCCCAACCAGGACAGACCCTGAGTCCCACTCAGGGAAGGAGGGAATCTTTATGCCAGGAGGTATGTTGAGGCCAGGCTTTAGATCAAGTATTGTTCAGGTATATCAAATATGCAAACACAGCAGGTACAGCTTGTACCATGTCCTATTACAACAGTGTTTGTCTTGTCCCATTATGCCCATCTCATCATAATAATCTCAATCAGCTGCCCGTCAGATTGTTACAGGACTGTGAGAGTCAGGAAGAGCGTACTTAATTAAACAGAGTGCTGATCAGTTTAGCATTTCCTTACGCTCCTGTACGCGGCCCGGTGGTGCACTTCAGCTATTGCAGCACAGTGCATGGACTAATCTATTTCCTGCGCTAACAGACGCCGGTGTCAGCGTCAAGAGAATAGCCCATAAAAAATAGTTGAGACGCGTTGTTTTTACAATATCGTTATATTAGGTGAACGCCGCTGTTGCAGTGCATTACAGTGTTTATCCTCCACCTGCTGTCCAAGTCGTAGATCCGATGTGATGGAAGACAGAACGCGGTAGGTTTGCTACCGTCCTCTCCTCAAACACACATTTCACTTGTTTATGTTGTTTACTACAGCCAGAGGCTGAGGTAGCATGGAGCACTGGCCACCACAACAACGTGCTGCTACTACAGAAGATAACAAACAAAGCCCCAGTACAAACAACAGCAAGATATTTGCCGTCAGTCGACCCCACGGGCAATTGCAGCAGTCGAACAACTTATTTATTCTTTTCTTTCTTTCTTTCTGCATGTGACTTTTTTGTCACTGACCCACTACAATACACACACTGCCTAACATTTCTCTCAGTCTTTTTTCTTGTCATGTCTTGACAACATTAAAGCAGGGGTGAGCTCTGTTGTCGGCCCGTGTTGTGCAGACTTTGTTGGACGGCTGCGTCGTAATTCACTATTTACATGCTGTCCTGGGGAGTTTAGGTGTGGAACACTACAGAGAGAACGTTTTAGATTGTTTTCTATCAGAAATGCAGTGCCTTCATGCACCGGTGCCCACAAACTATCGTTGACATACTTTCCACTGCAGGTTGAGTGAAAGCCTTAGAGGAAAGCTCAATATTGCAAGGGATGTGACATTTGGAATACCCTAAGAGACTTTGAGGATTGTCACTATCAATGGCCTCTCTGTGCAAACATATAATGTCATAATTGCTTTATCTCCATAATGGACATATATGGACATAATCACATGTATTTTATTATACTGGCCTTTAACAGACTCTTATTGTTTGCTTACTTGCTACTGACTTCCATATCAGGGGCAACCAGACATTGAGCACTGAAACAGAAAATAATTCAGTACATAACATGCCGCAAGAGCCCTTTGGGTATGCCCTACATATTTCATCCTCCCTACTCCTAAGTGTAAAAAGAGACACATATTCTTTACAGGTTTGAGGGAATTGTTGTCTAGCTTGCTACAGCTTAGAACTAAACATGTTCACCTGTGCTTTTCATTTTGTAGTATGCTTTTGCAGTGAATTATTCATTTTATGCTAGTGCAAAAGGAGCAACCCAGCTCGGAACAGGGAATCCCATCATTGTCACAAACTGGCCGACTTTGCAGAGGTTGGTGGGTAGCTTACAGTGTCTTTACTTTGTTTGCTCTGCGGTGCATGCATCAGCCCTCCCCGCATGAAATATGTATGGACGCAACGCGCTGTTCCGTGTCACTGGATGTAGCTTATTATCACCTGTTTCTTCCCGTTCATAAGCCACGCCCACGGAGGAGACTTCAGAGAGAGCGCACCACGTCAAGTGACGCAAGCGCCTTTGTGTAATCATTAACGTGGTTATTGTCCTGTCACGTCCTGCTCCTGTGTACGTTATCATGCCTTCGCATGGTGTGTGTGCCTGTGTGTTCACACAACACATTGAAGAGATGAACACCCCTCCTCCCAACCCCTTTAGAGGCAAGACTCATGGCACTTAAAGGGCAAAGCGGTCATCGTCGTACAGTACAGGCGATAGAAGAGTGATCTTTAAGCCCTCACCACTGCACTGCAGTGACCAGGACGCAGCAGTTAAGCCCTAGATGCTGGTGATGCACACCTCTACCCCATATTCACACGCAGGGCTCCTGTAATTTAGCATACCGTAGCTGGATTACGCTTCGGACAGACAAGCACTTGAAAAAAAAGAGGATTACCTCATATGTGTCAGCCACTCTCACCTCTCGCTGTTTGACACCGTTTGACACCATCTTGTACCAAGCAAACATAGTGTGACAAGATTTAGGAAGGGCCTATAATTAGACCAATGAGGGACTGAACGCTGTCCTAATCCTACAAGCCCAGCGACCTGTGGCCCTCCCCAAATATCTACACGCCTGAACAACAAAGTAGATAAAAGAGAAATCAAGGCAAATATATAAAAATAAAAATAAAAACATAATTCAGCAGAGCTCAGAGCGTACAGTATCCAGCAAATCCAATATCGGTCTTTATCTCTCCATCCGCTCTCAGTCACCCGCTTATGCTGGGGCTGGTGTGAATATGAGAGGGAGATGTGCAGGCCCTCTCCTCATCATCCATGCCTTGCGTGGGTATCCTACTGCATACACTATATACACTATATAGGATAGATGTCCACATGCCATAGAAGGCCAGGTATGTGTCTCTGCACGGTGACGCTTCCTCTGATGAGGGACAAGGCTGCTATTTGATCGCCGTATGAAACTACAGCAGCAGGGTGTGATAGATCCAATGTATGATTTCCTACAGGGAAAACATATTCTGAAATGTGATCTATTTGCATTTCATTTATAATTCATAGACTTGGTTCTTGTAAATGTAATGTGCATCTTGGCCTACATTCAGACTAAATCAAAGTGGACGAGACGTATCCCCGTGACGTTAGTGATGTGGTGTTTGCTCCTGCACACAGTGAAAATCACGAATAGAGCACCATTTTAGAATGACCTCCTCCTTGCCTTTTGAGTCTTTTCTCTGGTTCTATGATAGATTCAAGACAACAAGGGTCAAGCCTCAGCACTCATGGAGGATGTGAGCATAATCCACGATCGCTCACAGCGCCCGTTCAACACCGTACACATGTATTAGCATATGCAGCGTGCTCAGCAATAAATCGATTGGATATTGTTATCAAGACAAGTCATTTGCTCGGTAGATTCCGAGGGGGTTAGCAAAAGGCCAGATGTGCGTGATTAAAGCTTGTAAATCAATAAGTGCATCTGCTTTTCAATTCATTATTTCAAGGAATAAACACAACGTGTGTGATTCTGTGAGCTTTCCGATAACATTGCGTTTACTTGTGTATTTCCAGAGCCTTCAGAGAGGTCTGTTGGTGCGGTGCTGAATGAATAATAAATACTGTGGTTGTGTTTTACAATCTGTTTTGTCTCTGTAGCTTGTACAGAGCAGACAGCCAATTTGTGATGGTATCACTCTTTTATCGCTGGTAGTCAGGGGTTGTATGGGTTTGCGTTTCACTCATGAGTAAATATTGATTGTTCTTGTACAGGATACAGGAGTGCTACATGCAAATATTTGCCCGGGCAGTCCCACCACCAATCCAATACAGCGGATACAGTATATTAGCAGGAAACGTCGTTCTCACTGAAGAAATGAGGAGAGACCACTGTATCCACTTTACTGTTGTGTTTTCATAAGTGGTGTAGTTCTAAATGCAGCCACAGTTGGTGGTTAAAAGGGTTTCTGCGTCTTCAGTGACATAAAATCAAGTCCCTGTCTCTCAACTTACACATCCAGCTTTGGCTTTCTCTGTAGTCCGGGCCACAGCCTCCTCAACCGCAACCTCCTGAGAGCCCCCAGACCATAATGTCCCTGTCAGATGAAATTAAAGTCCTCCCCACCGCCACACTGACTGCACACATAGGGCGAGCACAGACCGATGCGCTTATGCAACACTTAGCATAGCATATATACTGTATATACTGTATATATATATATATATATATATATATATATATATATATATATATATA
>JAODLL010031558.1:0-22991 GCA_026546735.1 Forbesichthys agassizii | reverse complement strand
CTCTCTCTCTCTCTCTCTCTCTCTCTCTCTCTCTCTCTCTCTCTCTCTCTCTCTCTCTCTCTCTCTCTCTCTGTTTCAACCTGAATGCTCGTCCCCAAATGTCGCTCTGCGTTTTTTCACCATCCTCAAGAGCACCTGTGTAAGAGTCTCATTCTATCAGAGAGTGTCTATCTAAATAACTGGCTTGAGACAGCTGGCAGCTGGAGAGGAACAGACGGGAGTTTATTACCAGCAGACGTCCAATGACAATCAGACATGCAGAAAGGCATTCATTCATTGGAAGGCAGTAAAGTAGGTGTACTGTAGTAAAGTAGGTCTTTGCCATGAGCGATTATATGCTTTTTCAGGATTTAGTGCTTCAGCCTTCAGGTTCCTTCACTTTACGAGATGGTGAGCACTGAATGTTTGTCATGGCAACAGCACTGTACGCAAGGTACAGTAGCACTGCTTGAAGTGGCTTTATATGTCTTTCCACCACTAGATGTCATACTAGAGGGCCAAAATCTTAGACCATGCTACTCGGTCCAGCAGCTTCAGGTTCTGTGTACGCTATGAAAATACAATCTGGCCTTGTACATGGTAATACAAACAAATTGGTGCAGGCCGCACACAACAACAATATCATAACATTGGCCATGCGTGGACATGGGGCGGAGCTTCTAAGGGAGCATTAACGGGAGAGGTCAAGATGAAATATCAACAATATTTCTACTAGAATACCCGACTCCACCTTTAATGTTTAAAATATCATAAAGCATGTTTTGAATTTTTAGTGACACGTTTACCGTGTGTCAAAGCTATTAGTATGTATGTATTTACCGCGCGTGTGTGTTTGTGTGTATGTGTATGTGTATGTGTGTGTGTGTGTGTGTGTGTGTGTGTGTGTGCGCGGCAGCACGTGGACGTGGCGGCTCTGCTCATCAAGTACGACGCGTGTGTGAACGCCACAGACAAGTGGGCGTTCACACCGCTGCACGAGGCCGCCCAGAAGGGTCGCACACAACTCTGTGCTCTCCTCCTGGCTCACGGGGCGGACCCCTCCCTCCGCAACCAAGAAGGACAGTCTCCGCTGGACCTGGTCACGGTACGGTTGCCTAGCTACGCCATCTGTCTGACTGTCACGGTGGACCAGTCACATCATCTGTCTCTTAGCTGTGTTGTTTGTCCTTGGTCCTTTTGTCCATGTTCTTTATACTGCTAACACAAGTAATACTAATGCTAATGTTAAATAGTAAGCCACTGCTAACACAAGAAAAACTAATGCTAATGCTGTTAGTATGGTAAGCTACTGCTAACACAAGTAATACTAATGCTAATGCTATTAGTATGGTAAGCTACTGCTAACACAAGTAATACTAATGCTAATGCTATTAGTATGGTACGCTATTGCTAACACAAGTAATACTAATGATAATGTTATTAGTATGGTAAGCTACTGCTAACACAAGTAATACTAATGTTATTAGTATGGTAAGCTACTGCTAACACAAGTAATACTAATGCTAATGCTATTAGTATGGTACGCTACTGCTAACACAACTAGTACTATGCTAATTGTCATTATTGTGATACAGTAGATACAGTACATTCTTCCATGTCCTTCCCATCCACCACCATATCCTCCAGGCAGATGACGTGGGAGCCTTGCTGACAGCAGCCATGCCTCCATCAGCCCTGCCAGGCTGCTATAAGCCCCAGGTGATCAGCGTGGTGGCCCCTGGCCTTGGAAGCCCCCCTCCCCTCTCCTCCTCCTCCTCCTTCTCCTCCTCCGTCCCCGCTCCTTCTCCCCTACCCTCCGTGACGCCGGGCACCTCTGTAGCACCTCCTGCCGATGCTGACGCCGCGGACAACGACAGCGGCGCAGACTCCTCCTCGGCGTCTGCGCTCCCTGAGGCGGCGACGGAAGGGCCCGAGAGGAAAGAGGAGGGTGAGCGGCGTATTGGCCACAGCAAGCTATCTTGCTCATTAGTACTTAAATGTTCAACTGGAGGGCTGGCCCGGCTGAGACTACATAACATCACAGTATAACTCCACAAGCAGTGTGCTAAGTCACTACCAGGTGCAGTGTCCGTGAAATAAAGAGGGTGCAGGATGTACTGTATGTATTAATCAACTAAGGGCTTTTGCTCTGCGACAATTTTACCTCTCCAATCCTTTCTTTAGCTCTTTAATACGTTAACACCTGCATCTGTCTAAGAAAAGCCACACATTTGTCATACAGAGTATTCAGTATTCAGGTATTCAGTGTAAAAATCCTACTTTTCTTTTGAATGTAGGCTATTGGAATAAAATGAGGGTATAGCGGAACTGGTACCATACCTGTTCCTTCTGACAGCTACAATGATAACACACCTATTCCTTAGTGAAAGCTAGCATTCAGCTCAGTTCTGAAAGCCTCCCAGTAAATTGTGGCGCTTTTAAAATGGCTCCATCTGCATGGATGTCATTGAGGAAGGTGACTGCAGTAATGGAACCATTTGTATGAAAATAAATAGGTTGAGTCAGTGATTCTGATTATAGTATTATTAGTATTTTTTATTTGATTTTATCTAGTCTTTCATTAGATTTGTGTAAAACTCTTTGCGGAATCCATTGAGGCAGGGGATTATCTGGGCAGGGAGAAGATGACATATAATTTTTGTCAAAACTTTCTCACAGTAGAATAGTGTAGAATAATGTAGTGAAGGTGTGATCCTGTATGTTGCTGTTTTTTTACATTAAAGACCAGTATTAAAGCTCAGTTTTATATTAGTGTCCTGGCAGAGGTAATAAAGTGTGCACCATGGACAATATGTAGATAATTCCCCCTTCATTTTGAATGGCTTACCATAATCTGGAGGTTGCAGTAAACCAACTGCAGAAGGATTTTTGTAATGTAAGAACTACCTGGGGTAGAGTACTATAATGACACCTAGGAGCTATTATAATTAAGTCCTGCTATGAGTACTGAGCTTTTAATGACAGCCCAAGTTTTTTATATCCAAAGTCCCTAAATCCAGTTTCCAATGGTATTTGAGCTGAAAATATGTCTGACTTGTTTTACCTTTTTCCTCCCCCAAACTAATTTTGGCTAATGACAGATTTCAATGGCAGACCTTTCAGGTCTTTTGGAAAACCTTATATTGTGTGTGTGTGTGTGTTTTTCCAGGGGTAGAGCTTACTATCTGTCAGTTCCTCAACGACCTGGGTCTGGAGCACTTGTTTGATACCTTTGACAGAGAGCAGGTACAGTAAGCGGCCACACAGACACTTTCCTTAAGCTCCACAATAAGGGGGTGATTTTCAACCTCTCACCCACACCGTGTTGCACTATTTCCCTGTGTGTGTCTCCAGATCACCCTGGATGTGTTAGTGGAGATGGGCCACAGAGAGCTGAAAGAGATCGGCATTAGCGCCTACGGACACAGACACAAGATCATGAAAGGCTTGGAGAGGCTCATCAGCGGTCCACAGAGTGAGGACGCACGCACACACACACACACACACACATTTATTCCACCCAGCACCTCCAGCTTGACACAGTACTTACAAATCATTCACAGTTAATTTAGCATAATGTAGCCTACGGTATAGCAGGTTCTCAGTAAGGTAGTTGTGACCCCGCTGGTTTTCAATGGAGGATCACACAATGTTTGCAATCTTTTCTTTAAATGTGGTGTTATTATGTTAAATATGTGCATGTACTGTATCTCCCACTTTGGAATGATTAGCTTAAATAAACCGTATGTGTGGGTACAGTACTTCACTTCCCACACCATCTTTATACACGTGTCTGTGCATGCCACTTAGGTCTAAACCCTTACTTGACGCTGAACACGGCTAACAGCGGGACCATTCTGATTGACTTGGCCACAGATGATAAGGAGTTTCAGTCAGTGGAGGAGGAGGTAGGAACTGGAAGACTTATTGGGCTTTTACAGGCCCCACACCATTTAATTTTGCACAGACGTTTCCATCTCAGGTGGTGTTGCACTGTTGTTTTCAGCATGTCGTCTTCTGATATTTGATTGGGAGGATAGCAATTGTAATTGGTCCAACCCAGATATGATGTCACACCTGGGACCAAATAAGACTGAAGTTAGACAGATGTCAATATAAGTGTCCTTCAGACAACTCAGCTCACCGCACAACTGGAATAACATGAGTGCATTACGACAGGGAACCTTTAGCTGTTGTCTGTTGTGAGCAGATGCAGAGTACAATCAGGGAACACAGAGATGGCGGCCACGCCGGTGGCGTCTTCAACAGATACAATATAGTCAAGGTACTGAAGACACTCACACACAGATAATACTTTAATGGAACATTTTTGATTTACATGCAATTTACCTTTTGGGTTAAACAAGCCTTACAAAGACCTGCCTTGTGAAACGTTAATGATGAATATTCAACGTACTAGGAATGATTTAAAGTGTGTGTGTGTGTGTGTGTGTGTGTGTGTGTGTCAGATCCAGAAGGTGTGTAACAAGAAGCTTTGGGAGCGCTACTCCCACAGAAGAAAGGAGGTGTCAGAGGAGAACCACAACCACTCAAATGAACGCATGCTGTTCCACGGTCAGAACACACATTGTCATGCGTGCTATCCCGTGAAACAGTTGGCATTAACAAGCATCCATTTCTTAATAGTAAGAAATGGATATTACACATTTCATGACGACAAAAATGTATTGGAAATGTTTGCAGTATATTATGATAAGAGTCTAGTCGTACATTTAATTTAGTTTTAGAATTTAGGCTTAGCAAAACTTTGAATGAAGGAGAAATAATTAATTTGCTCCAGTGCAGACTAAAACGTTCCACCTGCTACTAATTAAAAATAAATGTGGCTAAATCCCCAGAGCCATTACCTAATTATCACATTTTTAACAAAATCTCACTAATCACCATGACTGCCAATTAGACTATACAGTATCATTATGCCCCCAGAAAATGGAAAGCAACAATTTAACACTACACAATAAATCTGTATGAATTATAACATTTTGACAGGATACAGAGCTCTCTCGTGTGTGAATCTCTCTCTCTCTCTCTCTCTCTCTCTCTCTCTCTCTCTCTCTCTCTCTCTCTCTTTTTCTCTCTCTCTCTCTCTCCCTCCCTCCCCAAAGGTCCACTAACTCTTAACACCAAGGGTAAAGTGTAGGCCACCTAACATTAATAATGGTATTGTATATCATAGAGAAAACTAGAGTAGCACCAGTAAATTAGTGGTGCGCTGGCACGTCTAAATTAAATTTTGTTTTATGCTTAACTCACTATAGATATTGTTTGGTTTTAATATTCTCAGGTGTTCATATTCTTACTATACTGTATCCAACGACTGAAACAATGAACTTCATGCCCAGGTTCTCCATTTGTAAATGCCATCATCCACAAGGGGTTTGACGAGCGCCACGCCTACATTGGAGGAATGTTCGGCGCTGGGATTTACTTCGCTGAGAACTCGTCCAAAAGTAACCAATATGTTTACGGGATAGGAGGGGGGACGGGCTGTCCCCTGCACAAAGACAGGTCATGCTACATATGCCAAAGGTATGTGAGCTGATGCGATGCTTCTATATGTGTTTAATAGATTTAATAGAAAACACGTTATGTATTTATATATACTAACAATATTATCCACATTATCCATTTTGAGAACAATCCTTCACCACATCTGAAACATGTCGTTAAAGGAAATGTAAGCAGGATTTTAGTGTTATCAGAGTGTAGTGTGATAAATAATTCTGTCAGACATCAGCAAGTCAAATTCTCTGAAAGGGTATGGTCTCTGTTTAATAGATAGATTTACATGGCTCTGGGACCGGCAAATCTGTCAATCAGTTAAATGTGTGCACACACCTACAGTACAATAGGTTTGTCAACGGGCTTCAGGGGAGGCTTGGCTTATTTATTTGCACAGCCTTGCTCTTTCATTGGGTTTTAGCTCTTGTTGCAACTCTCATGTCCTACCTACAGCAGCTTTCAAGGTGAAAACCTTTAACCTCCATAAACTTTCTTAGACTTTATACTGCCACCTAGGGGCATTGCTGTGCCAATACTAACTCAGTAAACATGGCAACAGTAACTATGCACGTAGTTAAAATATCTAATTATGTCCATGTGAAATCTCAATCAGTGTACATGTTTTACACTTGTACATGTTTTACACTATGTAAAGGAAATAAGTCACAACAAGTACTAAATATTCACTTTAGGTCTAAATCTTCACTTTGTGACCTTTTAACATAAATAATGTAAAATAACACATAAACAGACAGTATATGTCAATGTATTATTGTGTGCTTGTCATTCCTTCCTTCATGTCCTGTTTTGTCCCATGTAGGCACCTGCTGTTCTGCAGGGTGACCTTGGGGAAGTCCTTCCTCCAGTTCAGTGCCATGAAGATGGCCCACTCCCCTCCAGGCCATCACTCGGTCACGGGGAGGCCCAGCGTGAACGGCCTGGCTCTGGCAGAGTATGTCATCTACAGAGGAGAACAGGTGAGAAAGATGGCCTCCTAGAGCTGCACCTCCCTTAAAGAAACCCAGGGAGAATCGCACAACTCTTCACTCAGGCCCGCTCTTACCACAGTAAGAGTCCTTACATCGTGATGGCCTTTGGTTGCTATATTCAGTGAACGGAATGACCTCCCTTGGTCTCCACTGTATCTCATGTCTGTGTACACATCAAGGTAAATACAAAGAATTGTATTCAAATGCTCCAATTCATTCAGCTTTGTAGACATGCAAGAAATAGGTTGAAATCAATGAAAGTAGTGGAGAATTATGATCAAAAGTGAATCCTGAATGTCAGTGTATAGAATAGAAGGTACTGTATAGAAGCTTTACAACTAAGGGTTGAACTAACCTTTGATATCCCAAATGTAAACACTATGCTAAACATGCATGTATGCTGCAGAAGTACTGAGACTATCATTTTAATTCAAGTGTAGCTGCACCCTTTTTGTTTGCTGTAAGCTAAATACTAAGACTGCACTGAGAGACACATCAATGCTGGTGTTAATATTGACAAAAATCTGTATTTTATGGTCTGTCAGCAGTAGTTTCTTCAGAAGACTAAATGCTAAATGAAAGTTGTTCTGAGTTTGCACATACAATAAATTAATCAAGTCATAACAAAAAAATGCTATTGGGTTCTGAAAGGAATCCTCCAATAAACAAGACCATTAAGTGTGCATTTACTGTAAGTAAAATATGACATTTTTAATTTAAAATTGTTACAGTACGATTTAGTCCTGGTACTCTTCAGAGTTGAAACACTAGTTACGTTATCCAGTATGTATCCTGTATTGCTGGAAAGCCAGTAAAATGTGACGTAACACCAACCCACATCTCAAATCATGTACTGTAGTCTGCTCAGATGTATTTCTTCTGTATTACTCTTCTTAAAATGCCCTTTGTTCATAGAATATCATTAAACCATAGGTACAGTCATTACAATGCTTATATCTGTATTATTTCAGTATTCTTTTCACTTACAGCCCAACATTCCAACTTGAATTAACACTGTGTAGCTATTGATCAATTGATTGCCTTATATGGTTAGGAGTTCTGTGTTTGTCGTAACAATATCTTCAACGTAGATGATCCCCTACAATTCAGCCCATTCTTGACCATCATTCCGAGATAGTCATCTTCAGTAGGATGCCTTTTAAAGCCTCATTTTGTCTTTCTCAGGCCTACCCTGAATACCTCATTACGTACCAGATCATGAGCTCCACTGACGGGTGAGGCAGGAGATAATGGCAAAGGAAGGATGTTCAAGAGGAGAAGGAAGGGATTACCAAAAAGAAGCAGAGAAAACCCAGCTCAGCCTATAAGATGAGCTTTGGCTTCATTCACATTCAGCATGCACACAAAACGTTATTTATACAATGTAGAATATATTTGTTTGTTTTTTTAACAGTTTCTGTTTTTCTATGGTTTGAAACTTTGTTTATGCACTTTATTGACCTTGTGTTGTATTTGTAAATGATGATTTGTCTTTTTTAATATGGTCCAGTATGGTTTGAGGTGTGTGTGTGCGTGTGCGCGCGCGTGCGTGTGCGCGTGCGTGTGCGTGTGTGTGTGTGTGTGTGTGCGTGCGGCTTGGTTTTAGTTTGGTTTGCTAGGCTAAATAAGATACAAATATGTCTCTGCAGTAACACATCCTCAAGAGATAATCTATTTATTTGTATCATTATGTTGTCTATATTTAGTTGTTTTTGTACTGTTATGCTCATTTATGACATTTGTAAATGGGAAAATATTTCTTATGAGCAGTTTCTTAGCAAACTGAAAAATGATATATGTGGAATTGCTGTTGTCTTTACAGAATAAGCCTTAAGATAAGTAGATGCTTATAATTGTTTTGTGTCTTAACTATCAGACAGAGCATGCCTGTGTCTGCTTTCAAGAGGGTTTTGCTGTACCTGGTTAACAAATGATGTTCGCATTGTTTCAGTGTGCGTACGTGAGGGGTTGGTGGGCAAACACAAAGGCTACTGGTCCACTTTTAACTGGATCATTTTCCAATGGTGAAAACATCTAATGGTACCCCCAAAGGTGCTTGAACAAAGGTCCAATACTGATCCAGCACATGTACTGTATAATGAATCCTACTTTACTTACTTAATCCTGTCATTACAGCCTTTTGTCATCTGTAATGTGAAATGAATTATATAACTATAATGATGTAGTAACATAAGATGTACTGTTCATGTGTGATACTGTAGTTTCTCTGTTATGCATGGCCCACTGGTACTGTGTTTTTTGTTAGCAGTGTGCTGTATTGTCAATTTACTGCTGTTTCGTTGCAAGACATGTTCTGCCTTGACAATGAGATTAAAATATATATTGCTGAATATAAAATACATTTCACAAATTCGACGTCCACAGAACAATATAAAAATATAATTAAAAAAAAGAAAACCTCATGAAAATATTTAAATGTGAACTCTTTGAAGATGTCCATTTATAAAAAGTATATACAGTAATGGTGGAGTTGAAACCTCTTGTGTAGTGTAGTGAACTGATGAATTAACGCACATGCTACACCATAAACAAGCCAACAATCTATTTTCAAAGTAAAAGCATAAATCTCACATATTAACCATGACTTCAATGTACATAATGTTTTCTAATGGCTGATCTGTATTTTTTATCTTTTTTTTTGTTGTTGCTTAGTGAAATGTATCTATGCACAGCCAGCCTAATCCCACAAATTACCTGTCAACATTTAAAACTGAAACATACTGTTGCCATGGCAATAGCTTGGTCATCACCAATGCACCTTTTTGGTTTTGAAATGTTCCCAAAATATGTTTTTCAAAACAACATATTTGGATTCGAATGAATTAGGCTAAGCATTAGGATATGTTATCACAAGTTGTATCCAGTCTTGAAATCCTTATGACAACACAGTCCGACTGTAGAACGAGGGACACTTCTGCTATACTGTATGAGGCTAGAACAGGAGAGCAAACAGAAATAGCTCATAATGATAATTTTGGCAAAGGCTCTGCATTGAAGTCCTCATCTGAACTCATCAGCATTCATTTGCATGACAGAGAGATGGAGTGCTAAAATCTTTTAGCTTTACAAATTGCTCTGTTTAGTGTGTGTGTGTGTGAGAGAGAGAGAGAGAGTGAGTGAGTGAGAGAGCGAGAGAGATAGTTTCTCCTTACACTTTATTTTTCTAAGAAAAGTGACATTAACAGTAATTTTCCTAAAAACAGTGAAACAATTATATAAGGAAACTGCCAGCCAGCACAGAGTAAAGGTGATAATGATTTAATATGACAGTGACAATGCTCTCCGTTTTATAAAAGAACAAAATAAATAATGTTGTACGAGGAAGGTTTACATTTGAGCAATAACATTTATCTTCCATACATCCCCATTATAAACCAAATAATATGTGCGTGTGCATGTGCGCACGTGAGTGCGTGCTGGTGTGTGTGTAGTAATTGGAGTGTGGTGTGTGGAGCCGATGTTACCATGCTGCAATATTTCCCTATAGGGGACCTGTCAATCACACTGATTTCATTACTGCTGTCAATCAGCCCTCCTTCCAACACATTCCTGTCTTCAACCTCTGTTGCCCTTGCTTTTGAATGCTTCCTGCATTCTATCCTTTCTCCTCATTTTCTCTCTTTGCATTACTTCTTCCATTCATTACTGATTTATTCCTGCTGACCTACATTGTAAACTGGAAGCTTGATAACAGTACAACATCCAATTAGTCCCACAATTGCCCTGTGCTTATAGCATAGCTTCTTTAAACTTTCAGGTGAAACTTGTATTAATTATATTCCATTGCCTGTGCAGGTTTCAGAATACGCCACATCCACAGCATCTGGAAGGTTCTACAGTTCTGTGGTGCCTGTCTCACCAGAGATGACATTTTTGGAGTGTCATTTTTCTATATTGACTTTTTACATTATTATTTAAATTTATCAGCAGCAGATGTTCTTCAATTAATTTTTCTCGATTCAGTGAAACGATGATGCTTACCTTATTAGGAATTACTGAAAATAAATAGATTTCTCTCACAAAAATGCCAATATTTAATGTGTTGAACTGCCACTGGCAGTATGTATCATATGCACATTTGCTGAAGGCTTTGACTAATGAAACGTTATGAGGATTATATTCTATTTGACGCACATATTTGTAGAGGTATGAAGTGAAAAGCACAAGGCACCATCAAGCAAGAATCTGCATGGAAATTGTGTGTGAATTGATTTCCAAAATGTGTGTGATAGAAATGCATGTACAATAACATTACACCTGGGCAAATAATGTATGTTAAAATGCAGTATAAATACACTGCCTAAGTATCAAATGATTAACCTGTTTAGGTGTACATTGGTTGTGGCTACAAGTCTTTGAACGCTGTATGCATTACAGTACATCCATAATAGGTGATGTGGTGTAAATAAAGTCATACATAGTAAATGTTGGGTGTACTGAAGCCAGTATTGATGGAACCAGCCTTTGAAGTGGAGAGCATCTGGCAACAGGGTTCACTGTATAATCCGTCGGTTTAGTTATCCTGAAAGACTTCACAAGCCATGAAAGATACCATATGATGGTCATAGATTCTTCTGTTCCAAGCCATAATATTTTAAGTCTTCACTGTCACCAGCTGGATATGATCAGTATAATTAGACCAGGCATGTTGGAAAGCAATATAAAGTCTCAAGTCACTTTGGTGGTGTTCCAGGCTTGCTGGTGTGTAGTGAGGCCTTATGGACATGAATCTTGTTTTTGTTTTAAGGTGTGTTTAAATGCCATTTATTCTTCTAGTTCTTCAATTTGTGTATTTGAGTTGGGGTCTGCTTTCCCTGTGGTGTTTAAGGTTCAGTTTGACATCTTGTGTATAGAATGCTATTATTGCTATATGTATTGACCACAACGGATGTTTAATTTCTGTATGGCAAGGTTTCTTGGCTCTTTTTCCTCCTGTTCAGCATGGTGCTTCTCTGCCAGAATATGGTTTTGTCACATTCATAGCATGTATTTCTTGCTTGCTTATGACTACATTGCTGTATAGCTCAACAGATGCAGCATAAGCTTTTAAATGATCAGGACGGGTCCTTATACACTGCGACCATGGTATCCTCTGTCTTTTCATGTCATTATAGACATTGCAATGAGAGGTGAGTGGTGGATAAAGACCAAGGGCTGCTACGGTATTTCAACTAGCTATAGTCTGCCTTTGCAGAATATAAACATGTTCTCTCAGACCAATCCATTGACTGGGAAGTAGAACCTGGAGGTGGTGAAGGCTTTGTGTCTCAGCCTTTCTTCTTTGAAGGCTCTGACAGTCTGGCAGACTGAGCCCCACTCAGTGCAGGATAACTTTGTGTCTGTTCCAGCTGATGATAACCAGGAGACTTATGGGTGGGCATCTCTTCCGTAATTCCCACTTATCCAGCAGTCTGAGCAAATTCCTGAACATGTCAATGCAAAAGTTACAGTCAATAAGGCAGCCCTAAATATAGTATCATCCATTGAAGCCTGACCACTGCTTCATAAAAGGTTTTTGTTCATAAGTATCACTTATTTCCAAATATGAGATATTTAAATGCTTAAATATTTGTCTTACATTAAATGTAAAAGCCCATGAGCGTGATCCAGCTAATGAACAATTGTTGAAGTGCTTCGCTAATGTTTAAATGCTGAACAAACTACTTTGCTGTATGCATGCTATATGAATGAAGTTAACACAATTTGATTTGGCTAGTGCAATTTTTTTGGATTGCAGATCTCAACTACTACCACTACTATAGTACTATAGACTAAGTACTGCATTTGTATTTTTAAAAAACAGACTACTGCATTTTATTTTTGTACTGTGTGTATTCCATGTGTAACTATATGTTGTCCTGCACATTTATGCTTTGTCTTGGCCAGGTCGCCGTTGCAAATGAGAATTTGTTCTCAATCGGCCTATCTGGTTAAATAAAGGTTAAATTTTTTTAAAAAGTAAAACAATTATAACAATGTTGGCCCAAATGTCTAGTTTGTGAGGTAATAGGCTAAAGTCCCTTAATGTTTCTGTGCTAACAGTGCATGACCACATTTGCTCAATTTTCTTGGCCTCAAATTACATAACGTATCTAGATTCATATAGTGCTTCCTAATATATTGGGCTACACCTCTGACCCTAAATTACATTTGAAACTTTTTCTGTTGCTTTGAGATCAACATTGTGTCCATCTACTACAATCCAACCTTTTTCCCTTTTCCCCCAGTAGATGAAAGTGCCTTGTTGTAAAATGCTTTTAAGGCTGCTAGTGTTTGTGCTGTTACCTGACCTCCAAGTGATATCACTACGTGTGCTTCTACAAGTCAAAACAAAGGCTTCAAACAAGAGACACTTCAGATGTGTAGATGAATGTATATTATGCAGGCCCAGATATCTGGATATACAGATTTGTGGGGAGCTGTTTTCCTGTGTGGTGTGCAACATGCTATGTAAAGAATAAATGCATTTTACGATATTTGTGATGTGTATGTGCCAAGTTTTAACATGAAAGTATGTACAGTACCTTTCCTTCCATCACAATTACTCCTCAACTTAAGTGGAACTTTTTTATTTTCTTCTTTACAGCTCCCTGTCAGCATGCCAAGTATCCCATTTGGCATCAGGTATAGTGACCCTACCATCTGGGCAGAGCTAGGAATTGTGCTGGTTCTTGGGATTCAGCCTGGGGCAGACCTTGATCTGTTTCAGAGCGTTTCAGGAATACAGCAACATTTATATCAGCCAGAGATCCGCTCCAAATTTCACTAATTGTGAAACTGTTGTAGGTAGGCTGCATTGTGCACATTATGAACAGGCATACTGTAATGTATGCAAACATTTCAAATGTCCTAGATGTTTTGTTTACTATAGTTAACTGTTGCAATACTGTACAGATGTTTATTTATTGACACTTCAAATACTGCGTGTTTGCACACTCAGCAAGCCACTATAATACTTCTTGGTTTATGTGTAAGTCAGTATGTCCACCATACACTCTATGCCAGAACCCATGACCACATCAATGGCAGTCGTTTTATATATGCATATAGGTGTGCTTAGTGTTGTAATGTAATTGTTAGATACGTAGACTTCAATAAGGACATGAGTTCTATTATACAGCATTACAAACATGTCATGGGTAGCAGGGCCTGTTAATGAACACACCATACACAAAATAGTCTGGTAGCATTTAGATAAATAGACAAAAAGCACTAAGCAATGTCTCCCATTGTTACATTTCTTTATTTATTTTATTTTTTTACACAATACCACTTCAATATTTCTATCTAGGTGGAGCAGTTGAGGGATGAGATAATAAAACATGCAATTACCTGTCCATTAAGCACAGCAATAGCTTAAAATATGTAATTATTGGCAATTATTCTCCTTGTTTGCCAAATATCATTAGCATATCAAAGACCTAGCCTATTTAGCAGGATGGATGAGTTTGTCTATGCAATACGATGGGTGTAAGTAATACGATTATTTTATTAAAATGATAAATAAATTAAGTTTATGAAAGTGCATTTGTTAAAACATTTAGGGTACCATCTAGGGTACCATCGATTGATCAGATTATGTCAGCACAATGTCATGGGTCTCTGACATTGCAAAGAAGAAATGGGGGAAGGTGTAGAATACTTGGGCAGTGGGAAAAAGACATAACATGACTTTGAGACTTCCCTATAGACTTGTTCCACCATAGCGATGAATTGAATAAGGGCTTTTGGAGGAGAAATTTAACTAATGGAATCACAAGAGTGTTTTGGTGTGTTTCTGAGAGGAGTGATCCATACCTCGGACCCTATGCCCGTTATGCGCACTTGCCATGGTACACATGTTATCCTGCTTGTGAGAACGCAGGTACAAGACAATTAGACCTACATGGAGAAGAGCAAAATAGTGCACATGATTTGATATATGAGTCGATGTTATGAAAACTATCTTAAAGATCACCTTACTTTAACTCTTTAAATATGCTGAATCAAATAAAAAAATAACATAGTAACTCAGGGTTACAGTATTATCAGGCAAACATTATTTTTGAATTCACATGCTTTATTATAAACATTTACCAAGGAATATTTGTAATTTTCACCTAGGCTTTGGCACACGATAAATGTTGACTTACAAAAGTTACATGAAATAATAAAGTCAAGCTTACAATCAAACCAACAGCAATTTAATAAAATGACCTCTGATTTAATAAATTAAAGTGAAATTACAATTTAAATATTTATTTCAAAATGCACTTTTATTATCTGCTTTTTAAACTAATGTGAAACAAGCCTACAGTAGGCCTATGCCATTATATGATTTCTTGTTTTGCTGAAAATAGGACAGAAGCAGGTTATTGGCCTTTTTCTTTTCTTCATAATCATTAAATGTTACATTGGCTAATTCATTTGATGTCATTCATGATTGTAGAATTGTCAGATGAACATTGTAAGAAAGTTAACAGTCCTTTAAAGCAGATGCATTAACATCAATAGGTCTGTCTAAAGTGTGAAAAAGAAACGGTAATGCTATCCTATTGTCTATCCTTTATCATATGCCATGCAGGACGTTCTAACAGAAACTGGAAATATTGCCAAAATTATCTGTGTATCATCAGGAAAATGAATGTGTGCCCTATTATGCCAAATAAATAATTTATAAATAAGTAAATAAAGAAAGAAAGAAAGAAAGAAAGAAAGAAAGAAAGAAAGAAAGAAAGAAAGAAAGAAAAACGAGTTGTTGCTTGACAGTGTTTTTAGCATTCAAGGTTCTCCGATCTGACCAGGGATAACATAACAGTCAATAGGTCCAGAAGAATTGAATTGCATCATGTCCAAAGATATTTCAGCCTCGCACTCAAACTGCAATATTGCTGGCAACATCAGGTTCGTTTGGTTCCGAGATGCATCTGAGTTAACAGAAACTTTATCAAAGTGCTGGTCCAAATCCTCTCCGTTGTGCGTCGATATGCACGGGAGCCTCTGCGCTCCGCCACACGCGACAGTCGCCTCTTTCTGCAGCGTGGTGTCATGGTGGTAAGACACCAGCTCGTTGCTGAAATCAACCGCCTCCACGGCGGAGCTCGAACAGTACTTATTGCAGCCCAAAATGGTAGAAAACGCCTTTCTGAAATCTGCATTAAACGCGTAAATTACCGGGTTCAGGGAGGAGTTTGCCCAGCCAAACCAAACGAAGATGTTGAAAGTAGTGTCGCTTACGCATAGCGGGTCCCCAAGTTTGTTAATATCACAGAACGGCACCACACAGTTCAGAACAAAAAACGGCAACCAGCAAAAAACAAACACACCCATAATTATCGAAAGCGTCTTTAATACTTTTGTTTCCTTTTTAAATGATGTTTTCAGCGAACTTTCGTCATGGTTTGACGTGCGTTGTCGGCTGTGTTTTTGCGCGTGGTGTCCGGCGGCTTTCTCCAGAGAGGAAATTCTTCTGATCTGAGTCTGGGCGATTCTGAAGATGCGTGTGTATGTTCCCACCATGATTACCACTGGGATGTAAAAGCTTATAAGCGACGAGGATATGGCGTAAGTCCGGTTCAAGCTCGCGTTGCAGTCCTCAATGTTATCCAACGTCGAATTGTCCATCTCCGCCCGGTGCCAGTTGAGCTGTACGGGGATGAAGGAGATTAGAATAGAGAGTGTCCACGCCACTCCGATCATCACGAAGGCGAACCTCTGGGTCATTTTACGCTCGTACCGGAACGGGCTGGAGATCGCCCAGTAGCGGTCCATGCTAATGATGCACAGGTTTAGAATAGAAGCCGTGGAGCACATGATGTCGAAAGCAATCCAAGTATCGCAGAAGCGGCCGAAGAGCCAACAGCCGGCAACCTCCGAAACCGCCCGCCAGGGCATGACCAGGACGGCGACGAACAGGTCGGACACCGCCAGCGAGATCACGAAAAAGTTGGTGACCTTGGATCGGAGGTGGCGGAATTTGACAACGGCGGCACACACTAGCGTGTTCCCCAGGAGTGTGGACACGATAAGGACAAATAGGACGCAGCCGGTGAGAGCGCGGACGCTGCTGGGGCTACGGGATACGGCTCCGGTGCGGTCCGTTTCAGCGCCTGCCCCTGCTGTAACGACGTGATGTTGCTTGTGGTTTTGGCTTTCATTATACAAACTATCCATTGAAGACTAGTTAGCAATCATGCCTTCATTTTCCCAAGGTTCTATAGCCTATAGATTATTTTCTTGTTTTTTCCTTAGGCCTATAAAAATGTGCAATTCACAAATATATATATTCTTCCCAAGACGTGTTTGTAGTTAACGACCAAATTCCACAACCAAATGTAAACGTGCCTCCTGCCTGTTGAGAATGTCAGTGTTTACTGTGCATCCCGCTCCTGAGCCCGAATGAGCGAATAGCTTGACTCATATTCGGGAAGATAGCGACACACAGCGCCAATACCCTACCCATTCAATATTTGCCTACATTTAGGCATCTGTCCTGACCTACGTATCTCAACGCTTTCGCCTAAAACTATAATTACCAAATAATTCAAGTTATAAACAAATCTAGACCTAAGATTTGACTGTTTTCATGTTTAATGTTCAAGTCGACAGGCATAGGCTTAATGGGGACTATGTATTTGTTAAAAAAGTAGGCTATATTCTAGCATTTATGTCCTGGAGCTGGAGCTGTATAGGCATAGCCTATGAAAAGGTTAAAAAAACGTATAATTTAAAAGGCATTTCTTTAGAATTATTGCACTTATTTGGCTTTTTTTTTACATAAAGTAATCGTTGCATAGTCTACTACGCACATTTGGGTAGTGTGACCCGAAGTGGTCGCTGGCCGTGGTGCTGAAAGCACCCTAACACACGTCAACCTCGGAGCTCTCAGTTGTGAAATGAATCTCGACATTTCTATCTAAAAAAAATTACCTCAGTTCTACAGCTAATAGGTTACGCATATGTATAGCCTACAACCATCACGTTTTAGTGAAAATATCCAACACCGCGAGGAGGCATAAAAAGTTACTGCCACTCATGCAGACATAGAACATGTTCCTGAAACGGCCACAGTAGCATTAAACTGCCAGCAGAGGGCGTCTCATTCCACTACTATTCCCTGCTTCCTAGATTTCTACTCATACGCCATACGTCACTGAAATCTCAAAATGGCCTCTTTCCGCTGTTGGATGTGGAATCGGCTGTCATTCTTGGGAATTATAATATTCCAGGGCAAGTGAGACAGCGCACTTTTGGTTCGCGGACCGCCATTAAGAGATTCCGGTCGAGAGATTCCACTTTGTGCGGACATGACGTTTCGACCGACCCTGTCGCTGTCTTGCTCCTGCAAGCCGCGACGGTGACAAGAGCGGATGATGTGACCGTGCAAGTGACATGGAAACGACCGAAGATGGCTCTTTGCAACCTCCGACCTCAACCAATGTACCGTCTTACGGTGACACCGAATCACTGACTCCTTGTCGTCATCATCCCGATTCCTTAACAGATCGTGTCGGCTCGCGTCAAACCAGCTGTACATGCGAACACGGGGAGTCAAATTCATGTGACAGCGACGCTTCTAATTTAGAGACTAGTTTTACGCGTGCTTGTGTCGACGGTACTAGTACGGCTATGATTGACCTGGTGACAGAGAACAAGTCACCCACCTGCAGCGTTACGACTCCTACCTTCTCTGACGGAATCTCTAGCGACTGCTCTGGTGATAACAGGCTTCTTCGGGCATCCCAATCATGCAGCAATGGGAGTTTGAATGGTGAGTGCAGACCATGCTCTGCCATTGATGGAGTCGGTGGGGACACACGGCCTAACCTTAATAGCATCTCAGATTTCTCAGCTGCTGAATGGACGACAACACACGATGGAGATTCTAATGTATCGGAGGTAAATGCAGTGCCATCTCAAATGATGACATCTCATATTCATAAACAGGCTCAGTCTGCACTAAACGGCTCCTGTCCAGAGCAGCAAGGTGCCTTTGACGTTCTTTCTGGGATTCAAACTGGACTCAATACAAATTGCTCTGGGGTGGAAACTAAACTTCCCAACGGTGGGTTATTGACAGGAGACAGCAGTGGGAAAAAGCTCATAGGCTCAACAGCGGCAGGGTACCCAGGCAAACATGTCCCCAGCAGCTGTTCATCTTCCCAGCTAGGCTCCACCTCAAAGGCAACTGGTGAGAGCCGGAGATCCTCTCGGGCGGAAACGGAGGAGTGCTCCAAAGCCCAAACACTGCATGGCGTCGACTCCCAGCCTGTGCCTTCATCAACCTCCACCCCCCATCCCTCCATTTCTCAGGGTGCCCCAAAACAAACATCCACCATCTTCGTCTCAGACACACTCTCCGTTCCCTCAGTGGAGGTGGAGGAGGAGGAGGAGGAGGAGGAGGAACCTGAGGAGGGGGCTGGTGAGGCCGCTTCAGATCTGGGCTCCTTCTACCAAGCTAGCCCAGGCGCCAGGCTGGAGGCCTGCCCAGACGAGGCCTTCGGCCACCATCACAACACCCAGCACTTTGTAAACGTCAGCCTAGGATCCAGGAACACGTATGAGTCCAGCCGGAGGCAGAGCGCCCCCGGACAGCTGCCACAGAGCCCGGAACATGCTGCAGAGGAGCCCTCTGACCCGGCCTTGCAGTCCAGGAAGCCAGGGATAGCAGAGTACCTTGGCAGGTAAGCAACGGCACTTTGCTGTTCTCGCTTGAGTTGAGCCTTTACATTGACGTGTGTCAGTTACTGTGTAAGTACCACAGGGCACTGCTGTATAATAATGTCAAAAGTACTGTGTCTTGCACACCTTACCCATTCTGACCAGCAGTGGTTTACAGAACCATGGTGTATAATAGTGACTCTATCTGGAGTGTGTGTGTGTGGCCCCACAGCCTCAATAGACAATAGGCTTTTGTTGGCTAACACAGGCAGGAGTACACAGTGTTATACCCTCAACCTCCACAAGGGTGAGAGAGAGAGAGAGAGAGAGAGAGAGAGAGAGAGAGAGAGAGAGAGAGAGAGACTAAGGGGCACAACAAGTGATGCAGTGATGTAGAAGAGAGAGAGAGAGAGAGAGAGAGAGAGAGAGAGAGAGAGAGAGAGAGAGAGAGAGAAAGAAAGAATTGGATGATATACAGTAAGTGGCAGTGTTACTAATTCACTATACTTCCTGACCATGTGAAAGCTTTCCTCTTACGTAAACATTTTAAAACAAAGCTGGGCTTATACTCTTAACATCATGCTACTTTGAATTGAAAATGTTATATTATAGAAGCCTATAGGTTTATTTTTTTATTTTTTTATCAGCCACCATTTGTCATTTCACAACAAGTCATTTAAAAGCTATTTCTCACACGAATGGCTTTTAAAATCAAATATCAACAAGCGTTTGGAAATTGCTCCTTTGAGTGGACGACAGCTTGTAACCGCACACCACTACAGGTGAGGCTTGTCACCTGTCTTAGAAAGCTTACAGGAACTAGACCTCACCTTCATGTAACATTTAGAGCAAGGCTGGCTGAAAACAAAGCCTGTAGGTTCACCAGAAACCTGCTCTCTTGTGATGCAATAGGTCTTCCTAGGTCATCCCCACACTCAGGATGGCCTCTACGTTGGTTTAAAGATGGCGTGTTGGTTAGTGGGTGGGTATAATTTAACCCCACAAAAGAAAATGGAGTGGAAATTAGGTTAGTGACTAAATATACATTTTTCCACAGTGACCTGGAAATGCTACCGAAGAGGAGTACACTTTCTTCCTGACTAGTCTGAACAGAAACAAAATCTTTAATCACACAACAACTCTCCCAACTTTCTGAGTTGACATGGCTGATTAGACTGTTAGTAAGTTACAATGCAAAAGTTGCATGCAAATAGAGTGAACCACCAGTCTGTGAACAACACCCACTCACCTGAGTGAGAGCATGTTTAATCAGCCACCTCTGTAGGCCTGGGACCTTCAACAGTTCATAAACAGGTCAGGAGGAAATTGGGTCCCTCTTGGTAGCATATTTAACCTGATGTGCCAGATGGATTGTTGCACACAAGTCCATCTGGGGAGCCGTTCATCAAAACTGCTTGTGCAGGCATATTCTAAATATACCTTGATATAGACTGGATGAGCCAATTTGTCCAGTGTTCCGGCATTGTTGTTTTCAAGTCACTTTTGCTGACGTCACACCTAAACCACGCCCGTAGCCATCATTATGATTCTTATTGGTCAGATCCATGGTTACTTGGTCACAGTCGTAAGGATTTCAAGCTCTCCGGACTGATTCTTGCTGGGGAAGTCAAACTGATGGCGAAATCATGATGGTCTCGCGAGCCTATAGCACATATGGATCACTGTGCAAATGTATTAACATAATGTTGACATTATGTTAATATTTAAATATCTTAATATTTATATGCATGCTTATCTTCCTCTGTGTTGGGCCGTTTGCCTGGCTGATGCAGCCTTTTTAAAACAAGAAGCTTTTAATAATGCCTCGGCAGGACTTGACTCATATGGGTCTTACTTTACAAATAAACTGACTCATCAAAACCCTTTTGCTGATGGAAGAATATTCCCAGAAAAGTGTGTGTGATGCTATGATGTCACTATGGCTCTACGGACATCTCTCAAGAGAGCCATTTGTTCCTCTAGAAGGGATTACTGCCACACTAATTCACGTCTCCTCTGTGCCACTTCCATATTGTTCCAACAACATTGATCCAACAACTGAAACATTTATTTGCTATTCACAGCAGCCGGTATGAGTTGATTGTGGAAAAAGGGTTTTTTGCATTTGCATTTTAGACCACAAATTTATGCAGAAATATTTAGAATAATGTACGTATATAGTCAGGGAACTAAAATAACCAAATCAAGTGGGTTGTGTGTGTTACAATAACGGTGTGTGTTTGTGTGCAGGTACAGTGTGATTTATGTTTCTATTCCATAATTAAATATGTGTACTAGTGTGATTGTGTCCTTTTATCTTGATGGGTGCCTGCATGGTGCCCGTGGCAACAATGTTTTTTGTTTTGGCCACGAACAATACATAGCCAGTGTAGCCACCTTGAATGATATGAATGAGATATCAAATTACGATACCATATACACACGCACTGTGAACAACTCACTGGAATAACAATATTCAGAAACATGGCTCTACTGTAGTCTCTAACATGAACGTTGTTGCAGTGTTGGACAAGGGTGCATGCTTGTACAGAAGGTCAGTGAACATGACTAGCCTATACATGTTGGTCACTGGATTAACTGGCCTTGTTTATGTTTGTCCGCTCTGCCTCCATATATACTGTAGTGTGTATACAAAGCATGTGTTTATACTGTATATGTGTGTGTGTGCTTTCAGAGGTCTCTTTACCAGGAGGTCAGGGAGTGCCCCTGGATGGAAGCTGTTTGGTAAAGTCCCTCTCAGGGAGAGCCCTACCAAAGACTCAAAGATAATAAAGCAGGTTGGTGAATCACAGCACCTCCGTGACACACCTGACAAATACACCCATGACGTCATGTGACTGCGAGTGATTTGCCAAATGCAAATAGAACTAATGTGAACTATCTTAAATATATTTTTGTGACGTAAGGAAGCAGATGTCTCTACTTACTATTAATTTCAGGTCAGTTAACCTATTAAATGTATGTCCATCATCCATCCATCATCCATACATCCATCCATCATCCATCCATCCATCCATCATCCATCCATCATCCATCCATCCATCATCCATACATCCATCCATCATCCATCCATCCATCCATCTATCCATCCATCATCCATCCATCATCCATCCATACATCCAACATCCATCCATACATCCATCATCCATCCATACATCTATCCATCCATCCATCCATACATCATCCATACATCCATCCATCATCCATACATCCATCCATCATCCATCCATCATCCATCCATCATCCATACATCCATCCATCCATCCATCCATCCATCCATCATCCATACATCCATTCATCCATCATCCATACATCCATCCATCATCCATCCATCCATCCATCATCCATACATCCATCCATCATCCATCCATCCATCCATCATCCATCATCCATACATCCATCCATCATCCATCCATCCATCCATCATCCATACATCCATCCATCTCCCGGAGTCGTAAAGCTTGAAATCCTTCCCACTGTGACCGAGTAACGGGCAGCAAGCTCTCCAGATCCACAAAACACATGTAAACTGGAAGGGCATAATCCCAGGCCCTCTACATGATCCTTGCGAGAGTAAAGAGCGTGGTTCCACGACCAGGACGGAGTCCGTATTGTTGTTCTTAAATCGGAGCTTTGACTATCAGCTGAACCCTCCACTCCAACACTGGAGTAGACTTTACGAGGGAGGCTGAGTAGTGTGATACCCCTGTAATGGGCACACACTCTCTGGTCCACCTTTTTAAAGAGGGGAACCACCACCCCAGTCTGCCACTCCTTTGGCACTGTCCCCGACTTCCACGCGATGTTGAAGAGGCGTGT
>JAODLL010031537.1:0-22994 GCA_026546735.1 Forbesichthys agassizii | reverse complement strand
CAGCCAGCCAGCCAGCCAGCCAGCCAGCCAGCCAGCCAGCCAGCCAGCCAGCCAGCCAGCCAGCCAGCCAGCCAGCCTGCCTGTCTACCTACCTACCTGCCTGACTGCCTATCCGCCTGCCTATCCCCCTGCCTGTCTACCTACCTGCCATTTTCCTGTTGTGAAAATAAAGCATTGACAAAAAATCCTATTGTCTAAAGCCTGTACCTCTAGGGGTTTACACTCACCTGCGCATAGCGTAACAGGGATGCCATTAACCTTCATGTGCACGTAAAGGCAGGCATCCCAAAACATTTGGCAATATAGTGTATTTTGCCTACCTGGAGGGAGGTTTGCATGAAGCAGAAATTAAATATTATAGTATACTGTAAAAATATATACCATAGCTACAATATGAAGGATTAGACACTACTGTAACATAGTTTTTGATTCAAATGTGATTTATTTGCAATAAATGTAAAAGTAATTAACCATTTTACATTTTATATTGACATAATGAAATATTCAAGCAATTCCGTAAAAGGTTTTGTATTTGAATATTTTCATACATTTAATTCATCATTTGGATTACAGATTCAGTTTCCTTTTCTTGCTTACAGAGAGAGACGTGGCGTGCAATTAAATGTGAGAGAGAGAGAGGCAGAGAGAGGCAGAGAGAGGCAACATGACAGGTGGAGGTAGGTTGGATCGATCCAGCAGACATCACACACACACACAGGTGGGCACCTGCAGTGAGTCAACCCTCTGTGTGTGGGCAATGACAGAGTCTCAGAAAGCGCTGTGGCGAGGGATTCCTCTTTTGCGTCACTCCTCCGCTCTCTGTGTGCATGTGTGTGCGTGTGTGTGTCAATGCCAGGTCATGAAGTTAGCCCAATAAAGTTTCAAGTTTTGCTGAAGTAGAACTGCTGTAGAGTAGAACATGATTTCACCCATTCATTTAGAAGTATGTCATAGTGCGCTGGCAGTTTTGTGTAACATCTAGTCTCATTATGTCATTAAGTCGTGTATTTCAATGTGCATGGTATACATGTTATATTTGTAGCACTGTAGATAGTGGTACCATTACAGGCAGGGTTTTTCCATTTGTACGAGTAGTGATTACATGCATATGTAATATCTGAGCAGAATGTCTCCAGTCATCGTAAAATCCCACGGTTGAGTGGAACTATTTTCAAACAGTCTGGAACTTAATCTGAGGCTCGTGATGGGACAAAGCAGATGTCCATCACAGTGTCTATGTGTTATGGGGAACCCTGGAAGAGTGGAATAACTCTGCCATTGAAAAGACCTCCCTCCTCCTATGATGTATAAAAGCTGTAAATAACCACCATAGTCACCCAAGGGAAAATGATGATAATGATGATGAGGATGATGATTATATTCTGTTGCTCAGACTGACACAGCTATGATGGCAACAGTGGAATAAGTGCACACATACACACAGATGCTCAAACACACAGCGCACGCACGCACACACGCACGCGAGCACAGAGAAAACTACATAAACGAACAAAGGACTCAGGTCACCGTTTGTGTGTGTGTGTGTGTGTGTGTGCGCGCGCATGCTGCTGTATAATCAGCCTCTCTTGCTCACACACACACACCTACACACACACATAAACGTTTACATCTGCCTTTGGTTTCCCCAGTGAACAAGGCAATAAAACAAATTAAAACACAGACCTGTGTGTAACTGTGTGTACACACATGCACACATGCATACACACTCACCCACACACACACAAATGCACTAGGGATGCCTCTGCATTTTTAATTTTGACATTCTGGTGAGCTGAATTTTCCTGTGTGTGTGTGTGTGAAAGAGCGTGCCTGCATGTGCGACAGAGAGAGAGAGAGATTTAGACAACAAGCGTAACCCTTACAGTTTGGTAAAAAATATCTTCATATTTGGGGTGGGATCTGTGTTCTATGAAATAAGCCAGACACACGCACACACACACAGACACACGCACGCACACACGCACACACGCACACACGCACACGCACACTAAACCATATGTGGGACAGTCCTAGCCAGTGCATGCTTCATTCAAAACACCCTTTTACACATTAAGAGTTAAGAGTCTGTTACATTCCCAACTGTGAGAGGACATCAATCACACATACAGCTGCAGGATCAATGGTGCTCTACAGGTGATGTGGTAATCATGAACATCTCTTCATATATGTGTATGGTTGTACACACACAAGCAAGCGCGCGCACGCACACATACACACACGCACCCGCACACACACGCACACATAGTACAAGTAAAGAGACAGTGTGGTCAAATATGAACTAAGAAATTCTGAGCATGATATATGTAGGTAGAAGTACTAAACATATCCACCAGAGGGAGCAGTTGATCATTATTGTTATACCATATCAGTATGACTACACATTGGTGTTTTGTCCTGTATGTATACCTGCACTGCAGATATGCCATATCATACTGTAAAACATCTACATTTTTTGCTAGTATATCAATTATTTGCATAGATTTTAACTTTATATCTATAGTGTATGCATTATATATAGTAAAGTGCTATTGTAGTATAGTGCTATTGTCTAGATAATAAATGGTTATATAAAGGTATGGTAAATAAAAGTTAAATGGTGGCATCCTGTTTCACATTTACTACAAAACGTAAGATTTTTTTGCCAGTAAGAGTTATCCTTGATCAATCTACACACCAATCAAAAGCAGCCATCCAGACCATTCAAGATAAAGGAGGATTTTAGGGACCCAATATCTAAATGAATACATAACTATATCTCCATCTCTTCCAACCAGAATATTGTAATCACATAAACACACCCAGAGAAGCCAGCTAATACACTTTTAATTGCATAGGTGTGTTTGATTTCCTCACTATCAGACAGCCAGAATAGCTATGGGGTGGAGCGGAGGGGTGTATTTCTGTCAGGACATGCATTCTTCTTGCAAGGAATTAACATTTGTAATAATATTAGTACTTTTTTCCTTTGCCATTCCCAACCATTAATCCCTTTTATAAATAACCTCACCCCACCCTAACAAGGAAGAACTCTAACGATAAGGGGATACAATAGGAAACAGAATAATGATGAAGATTATTCTGGAACACAGGGCCCCAGAACACAGGGCTTCCAGAACACAGGGCCCCAGAACACAGGGTTTCCAGAACACAGGGCCCCAGAACACAGGGCTTCCAGAACACAGGGCCCCACAACACAGGGCCCCAGAACACAGGGCTTCCAGAACACAGGGCCCCAGAACACAGGGCCCCAGAACACAGGCCTTCCAGAACACAGGGCCCCAGAACACAGGGCCCCAGAACACAGGGCTTCCAGAACACAGGGCCCCAGAACACAGGGCTTCCAGAACACAGGGCCCCAGAATGCTCAGGTGGGATACAGCAGCCGATTGGACAAAACATCAAATAGCAAGTATTTATTTGTGTGGTGTTGCTAGTGTGTTGAGGTGTTAGTACTGTGTGTGTGTGTGTGTGTGTGTACATGTTTTCCAGGTATGACTATGCAGCTATGAATTACGCCAGAATAAATGCTAAAATAAAGACAGGTGTATTTCCACACAATGTTGTCTTATAAGGATACTCAGCTTTTGGAGAGAACAAGCCATGACCTCATTGGCTCTGCCGTGGGTTTGGGCCAGACTATTCACGCACTCTTGCCTGTTTAATGATGTCATGAAGGGGAGAACCCCAGACGTATGACTTATTAAAACAGGAAATTGACACAGCATCCACTTCCTGGTCAGTTGTGGTCAACGTGTGCAAACGTGTGGGAAAGAGCGCTTTGGATTTTTATATGGATCAAAGCTTTCTTGACCACCTGAGCGAGTGTGTGTTTGTGTGTGTGTGTGTGTGTGTGTGTGTGAATCAATGCAAAATTCCACTGTTATCGTCACAGATGTGTCACTCTGAACAAAAGGCCATCTTCATCACCATAGTAATCGTCTAAACACACAGAGAGGTTATGAGAGATACAGACTATACAGATGAGGTTCACAGCAGCCTGCTTCATTGGAATTTTTTTTTTACCTGTCAATTAAAATAGAAGACTTAATGCCCATAAAGGGAGATGTGGATTGATGTAAAACCATGACATTGGTGCTAATTGGTATTTTTGGGGTTTCCATGGAATGTCACCAGTAAACAAGATAAATAATCTGTTCCAGTTTCTAACTCACAACAAATTCTTAATTTTAGCATTTACATCAGCCCAACTATATGTACAGTCCTATTGAGAGACAAAATCACTTCCGTGTTATGGGATCTTTGTTTGGAAAGAATATGTAAGGTAGTCAACGGCGAGAATAGAATATTTGTATTCTCTCCGTTTGAATTGTGACAGGAAGTACATATGATGTGTGTCTATATAAAAGATAATTATTCAAGTCAAGATCGTTGCAGTTTGTTGTGAAACTATAAACACTCTTTAGTTTTGTGTGTAACTGCTCAGTGAACTACAGCTTTCGCCTTGCACAACACACGTCACCAAAACAATGCTCTCTTTGGCTTGTGGATTGTGGGGTGAAAACGTCATGACAATTACGCGAAACAGGGTTTGTTGTAACTAATTACATATTTTCACAGTATTTTCACATTATACTTCAACAAATGCACAACAAACTAAGACTTTCTTGACTCTAATAATTTTCTTTTAAATAGCCAAACATCATTTTGTGCTTCATGTCACAAGGCAAACAGGATCTAACAATAATGCTATTCTCACCGTTGACTACCATACATCATTTTACCAAACTGAGGTCCCTTAACGCCGAAGTGACTTCGGCTCTCTATTGACACTTAGACACGTCAACTCTCCGCTCCCCCACCCTTTCCCAAACACAGTAGTCATTTTCATGAAGGCCAATTGATTTGGCATAAAACAGGGGGCCAATATAATGAGCCATTTGGATTCATGTCACATTGTGATGTCACACTGTAACACTAAACCCCCCTCTTAACAAGATGAGTGACAGCTCTGCTCAGCCCAACAGCATCAACAGTTGGCCCGGCAGACACGCAGAGAAAGAGCAAATCAGATACACAATTGCTTACAGCTTACAGTGAGATAGTGTTCTACAGGCTGGTAGACAGTAGTCAGGCAGCGCCGGCCAGACAAACAGCTAGTCAGACACACGGTTAGTCAGTCAGACAGTCAGACAGACAGCTAGTCAAACAGACAGAGCGACCACTAGGTACTGGAGGTATTTCACCATGCTAGACAAGAGTGACTCAGAGTTAGATGGGAGGAGCTGTGGGGAGGAGCAAGGGAGGTATAATTATTAGGAGCTGCCAGGGAGAGGAGAGATTGGGAGAAGAAAGAGAGAGAGAGAGCCCAGCCTTCTCCTGTAAAAGCCTCCAGCTGAAGAACGAGGGAACGCATTCAGCCCCACGCCAGAGAGCAAGACACTGAAGACACGGAGAGAGATATAGAGAGATAGAGAGAGAGAGATAGAAGGAGACAGAGAGAAAGAGAGCGAAAGAGACAGGAACTCCCTTCATCTGGGATAACTTAGTCCAACTGCCTGCCTGTGCACACACCCACACATATACGCACGCTCGCGCACACACACACACACACAGTGCACTTGGCTGGATTTACCTGGGTCTGAGGATTCTCCTCAGCTAACTCTTCCTCCGCCGGTTCTCTCCATCTGTTTATTTGACGCCACCGCTGCTGCTGCTAGGATAACTCATTCCTGTCGTCCGACGCGCTCCCCCTCTTCCACGGCTCTGTCTGTCTGTCTGTCTGTCCTCGCAGGTGGGAAGAAGTTCAGCTTCCCAACTACTCACAGAGACGCAGAGAGAGAGAGAGCGAGAGTGAGAGAGAGAGAAAGAAGTTGAAGACAACAAAAGAGGAGAGAAAGAAGCGACAAGAAGAGAGGAACAGAAGCAGAAGAAAGAACGAGAGAGAGAGAGAGAGAGAGCTTCATTCATCAGGTTAATCTGTCAACCAACAAGTGGCGACCGACCTCAAGCCTCGTCAGTGAACCATCCTGAGCAGCCACACAGCCAAGCTCGTTAACCAATCAGACGGCCCGCCAGCTAGCCAATCACTCGGGTCTGCTCAGCCTGTTCTCCTCCACCATGCTGCTGTTGTCCGTGTTGCTGTGGACCACCCTGCTGTCATCGCAGAGCTGCCTCCAGCAGCTCCAGACGGCCGCCGAGGCCCCGCAGTGCGCATCCTGCGCCCTGGCCCGGAGGCACGCGGGCGGGCAGGAGGGAGCGAGCGGCGAGGTGGTGGAGGCGGTGAAGCTCCACATCCTCAACATGCTGCACCTGCACGCCCGGCCCAACGTGACGCGGCCCGTCCCGCGCGCCGCTCTGCTCAACGCCCTGCGCAAGCTGCACGTGGGCCGCGTGGGGCCCGACGGCAGCGTGCACATCGAGGAGGGTGCGCATGCCGGAGAGGACGAGGTCCACGGGGGTAGGAGAGGGGAGAGGGCCGACGAGACCACCGAGATTATCACCTTTGCCGAGCCGGGTGAGTCCTGAGGGTGTACAGTATGAGTGAGTGTGTCTGCTGGCTCCCGTGCCTGTGTGTGTGCATGTGTGCGTGTGTGTGTGTGTGTGCGCATGTGTGCTGGCTCCTGTGCGCGTCTAGGCCACGGGACTTCATGCCAACGTGATTTCGGCCAGGTGTCCGACCGCCTTGTGCTCGCTTTGCACGTTTTGGCTGCCGTTGCCGTAGTAGCGGCGATGGAGCCGGTCCCACAGGCAACTTCAGTGAGAATGCTAAGGCAGAGCCCTGCCAATGCACACTTGACTGTAATTGGTCGACAGCGCCACATGCTCTTCCCACATGGGGTGCCTTTGTTCTGTGTGTGGATCGCACGCATCAGCGCTGCACTCAACAAGTAGTGGAGGAGAATATGAAAGGAACGGCACATTTTGTTGGTTATTTGAGGTTCCTTCTGTTCTGGATTTAACAACAGCCCCGTCGCCTTCTCGTCTCATTAAACTAGCTATGTGTGTGTGTGTGTGTGTGTGTGTGTGTGTGTGTGTGCGTGTGTGTGTGTGTGTGTGTGTGTGTGCGTGTGCATGCGTGTGTGTGTGTTGAGGATTACTTATAAACTACACAGTTAAACTGTGAAGCTCAGTAAAGTAACAGTAGTTGTTGGCAGTGTTTATGTGGAGTGACATAGGAACAGAACACATATGTGTGTGGGTGTGCGTGCGTGTGTGTGTGTGTGTGTGTGTGTGTGTGTTCACTGTGCCGTGAAATGCAGCTGGGCTAAAATACTGTGTTCTTGAAGATCACTGTTCAATGACTCATTGTGTGTGTGTGTGTGCGTGTGTGTGTGTGTGTGTGTGTGTGTGTGTGTGTGTGTGTGTATCCACCTGCTTAATTCCACCTGCACGCTCAGTCCCTGTAACCCTCTGTTCCTCCCTCGAGACCCGCACACACACACACACACACACAAACCAGCACTTAAAGAGATAATAAGCTATTCTTTTAAAGCAGCAGGAGGTTAGGGAGGTGTGTGTGTGTTTGTGCATGAGAGTGTGTGTGTGTCACCAGGGAGGTTAGACAGCACTTTGCACTTGTAGTGCTGTTGCTCTGCACAGAAAATACAACCCCTAACTCTGCCAGTGTTAATGCCTTGCTCAGTGAATACAGGTCAGTTACATATATATACGTATACATACAGTACATATAGCGCTGACAGATGCCCCCCTGTGGTGAAATACTACAATAACACAGCATAAAAAATAAATAATTTAAAAAACAGAACAATCCCCTCACACATTTAGGATTCCACCAAAATCTCAAATTCTCAGAGTCCCTCTGTGTTAAAGCAAATCTGTGTGGATAGAGAAAGGCCCTTAGTCTGCCTGGGTTACGGGTTCAAATGCCTATGGCGCTCAGAGGTTAGGGCACAGCACTAACCCAGTAAGACTGCAGTTAAATCAGCTTCTGTTCCTACAGCCAACATTACACAACAGCTGCAGTCAGAAGGTCCAAGGTCACACAGCCAGACAATATTTCTTTGAGAATTATCGTGGAGCAGGTGATAAGTTAACAGTTAATGAGTGTTTTTGCATGAGAGGAGAGGAGAGGAGAGGAGAGGAGAGGAGAGGAGAGGAGAGGAGAGGAGAGGAGAGGAGAGGAGAGGAGGACCACCAGAACAGTATGTGAGAGCGTAAGGAGTCACGTAATGTGCTCATCCATAATTAGTCCAGGTAATGGGGGAATAATGCTCATTTATATTCAGGTGTCTAGAAGTGTACAGCTTTTGTCGGATGTAATTGTCGCCTGTGGGACTCCTAATTGTCTCAGGCGATATTGGATGTAATGGAGAGAATGAAGTGATGAGGAGGTGGAGTGTCATGTCACTCTCACGTGGTAGCTTACGCTCTCAATCTCTCTCTCTCTCTCTCTTACACACACACACACCTGCTATCTTACATGACTATTAATTGAGCTTAATTAAACACATCATTAGTAACATTCCACATTCCAACTGCATTCATTTGCAGTGAGAAGAGGGAGTTCCTTGCATCTTTTAGCTAACCAGACATTATCCTCTCGAGGTAATCATGCTAGGCATTAACCCTGCCAGAGTTAGGGGTTCTATTCCATGTGTTACAGTGCAAGGCAATAATACAGTATAGTCAGGATTAAGGGTTGCGGCCTGCATTGTGTTTTGTGTAGATCTGCAAAGGCTGCAATCATGGCTGTTTACTTGTGTCATTGTTGTCAGCAAACACGACTCCACTCTCAGGCACTTATTTGTCATTCGTCCTGAAAACATACAGCGTCTGTTTGGTGTTTGGTGTGTGGAAAGGGAACATTTGTCTGTCAGGCTGGGAATCCTCTGTCCTGCATGAGATGCTGTGACAGAGAGAGAGTGAGAGAGAGTGAGAGAGAGAGAGAGAGAGAGACAGAGAGAGAGAGAGAGAGAGAGAGAGAGAGGGAGCGAGAGAGAGATAGAGAGATGGCTTGCACCCGCGATGGCAGAGCAACCTTGGTACCATATTACAGTTTTACCACAATGTGGTATTTACTCATGGCTAAAACTCCAATCAGGTTTCAGGTTCAAAACTCCAGTGACTGTTAGCATCAGCCTTGATGAAATGGACAATGAACATGTGTAAACACACACAGTCATTTGAAAAGATCCCTTTGCTCCGATAGGTCAGGATTGCTTCCTTTAGCCAATGAGTACAGGGCAGACAACCACGTCCAGCCTGGCATTTTGACTACAAGTTAATTCAAATATAAAACGTACATGTCCCACGGGGATGGTGGGATTTGTGGTTCGAGGGGGCTGACAATAAGAAAACAAACACAGCAGACCCTGGTAAACACATGGAACCACAAGACATCACTACACACTGACAGCTCTGCACAACACGAAGCCCTCAGTCTGGAGGGAAATATCACTTTATCATGTCTACAGTATATACTGTATTTCACAACAGTCTGGCTCTTAAGCGTGTGTGCATGCATGGAGACAAAACATGCGTGAACGTATTGCATCCCTCTTATCGGCCGACTGTCACGGTCTCTCTCTCCCTTTCTCTCTCTCCCTCCCTCTCTCTCCATCTCTCTATCCCTCTCTCCCTCTCACACTTTTTCCCATTTCTCATCTCTTTTTCTCTCTCTCTCTCCCTACCTCCCTCTCTCACACTCAATTTCTCTCTCTCCTCTCTCTCTCGCCCTTCCCTCTTCCCTCTCTCCCTCCTGCTCTCTCTCCCTCCCTCCCTCCCTCACTCTCTCTCTCAACATGTGTTGAGTGTGTATTCCAGTCTGCGCGGCGTTTAAACAAACTTAAGAGTGGTGCTAAAGATGTTTCAACTCTCCCCAGTAAAAGGCTCCAAAGCAGAACAAACACCAGGCGTGGGCCTGCACAGTGTGCAGTGTGTCGGTGGCGGGGCCCGTGCAGCTCTCGCCCCTCTGGGAGGGGAGGGGAGGGAGCTGGACCCAGAGCTGACGATCAGCGAGTTTGTCGTTTTCGGCATTCTTCCCGTCAGACGGAACCGCTTGCTTAGTGTCTCCGCGCCCATGTTGTTTACGTGGCGGCGTAGACATGCACACACACACACACACACACACACGTGCATACACAAACACACACACTCACACACATATGCGCGCGTGCGTTGACTTGGGCTCGTCTTTCCCAGCGAGACAGCACGTTTGGCTGCCTGCGGGCGAAGCTTCGAGTGCTGTTCTGTTTACAAACACACACATGTGGAGCCAATCATACGGTCCAGATTTCACCCTCGAGAGAAAGAGAGACACACAGGCAGAGAGAGAGAGGGAGAGAGAGAGAGAGAGAGAGAGAGATCCTACGCAGATCTTGATCATCCCCAATCATCTAAACCCAACACAGATCTGAGAGACTTGAGACTTGAGAGTTGACTACTTCCTGACTTCGGGGAATAGAACCCTAACCTCAGGCAGTGTTAGTGCCTTGCTCTATTACACAGGAAATACAACTATTACCCCAGGCAGTGCCAGCCTGGTCCTATTACAAAAGGATTGGTGTGATTAATATTATAATGGCATTGAAATTAATCTTTTCATTCATTATTCTCTGTTCATTTCATTCGGAAAAGGCTGCCTAAACGGCGACATGACAATTACACGCCGGCGTCAGAGGCACGACCATTTACAAACCAATCAATGTCAAGTATAGGGAAATGCAGGGGATGATGACAAGGCGTAGGTACTTCAGGCCAAGTTCTAGTTCACTTGTAAAATTGTAGTGTGAAACCCAAGGCAACGCAAGGCAAACTGGCCGAGTGGGGGCATGTTGCGGCCAGGACTCGGTAGTCTATGCCAGTGCATTCAACTTATAGTTATTCAATGAATAACTATAAGCTACTAGGCACATTGTGGACTTTACTGTTAAACACGGACGTTGTTTGTGTAATTCACAGCTTTATATGCCTTTAACATTAACAAGACTACAACCACACTCACCATGAACCACTAAACTAGTAAATAACAATGGTTTTCAGGCGGCAAAAATATCAATATTTTTTAAATAATTTTTTCTATAATTAGACTGTTCCACACGGACAATATGTGTATTAGTAAGAGATTCGCCGATATACATTTTTTTTGTATTCTTTGTACACTTTAGAAAATGATACGGGCATTTCAAAACATTTCAAACTTCCGTTTGAATCTTGTATGTTACCGTACGGCAAAAAAATGCAAGAGTTGAGAATATTGAACGTATGCGACATTTGAAACGCAACGCAGACCAGTGTGACACTCCCAACGCATAGATTCGGACTGCCCCATTGACAATGAATGACTTCCGGCGCATTTGGTGGGCACACACATTTGGTGGGCACCCGGCGTAATACGCATTTTGCTTCTGTATTAATGCCCCAGCTGGTTATGTTCGGTTAGCTTTGAACAATTTATATTACGACGGCATATTTATAGACAAACACTGCACTGTAACCTAGTATTTTTATAGATGCTTGATGGATGTCACGACCCAGCCTATATGTGCAAGTTTCCTTTTGAATGAAATACGTTAATTCAAATAAGAAACTGACATCGCCTGGTACATCTTTTAATTTTCTGTTGTATTTAATTTCCCCGGGCCCAGAATACAAATACTCGAGTACTCGCTCGTTTTCTCTGTCAATACTCGAACAGTCAAAATGACTAAAATGCACATCCCTACTAACTCTTTATCTATTATTAAACATGGAATAAAACCCCTAACCCTGGCTGTATTAATGCTTTGCTCTATTAAACATGGAATAGAACCCCTAACCCTGGTAGTATTGGTGCCTTGTTCTATTAAACAGGGAATAGAACCCCTAACCCTGACTGTATTAATGCTTTGCTCTATATTGCACAGCTAATAGAACCCTTAACCATGGCAGTGTTAGTTCCTTGATCTTTTATTGAAGAGGGAATAGAAACCCTAACCCTGGTTGTATTAGTGCTTTGCTCTAATAAGCAGGGACTAGAACCCCTAACTATGGTTGTACATAGGGAATAGAACCCCCACCCCTAGTGCTCTACTGCTCCATGCTTTTAGCAAAAAAAACGAAAGAAAGGGCACTGTACTTTGCGTGTCTGTGTGTGTGTGTGCGTGTGTGTGTGCGTCTGTGTGTGTGTGTGTGTGTGTGTGTGTGTGTGTGCGTGTGTGTGTGCGTGTGTGTGGGGTGCTCCTAAAGTAAACTGCAGCGTGATGAGGGAAGGGGGTGGCTGAGCGTGAAAGAAAGATTTCTCCAGGGTGTCATGACTTCCTGCCATGTCTAAACACTTGGGTGGGTGAGGGGTTACAGTATGCACACCTTTATCGTTCTCACTGTATGTGTGGCCCCTCTCTGTCCTTCTCGGCATCTGCCAAGCCCAGAATGCTTTGCTACATTCTTTCTGTTATGTTCATACTTTCATACAACACAATAACAAATAAAATAGAGAGAGAGAGAGAGAGGGGAGAGAGAGAGAGAGAGAGAGAGAGAGAGAGAGAGAGAGAGAGTGAGAGAGCGAGAGAGAGAGAGAGAGGCTGTCATCAAGGTCGCTTCATCATTTTGGGGTCAGTCTGGTAGACAAGACAAACATTCTCAGATACAAAAACACACATATGCACACATGTGCACACACACACACGCACACAAACACACGCACGCACAAAGACACACCCCTTACTGTCCATGCATCCATTAAATAGGGATTAGGGGAGCAGAGCACAAGTTTACACACACACACACACACTCTCTCTCTCTTTCACACACAGGGAAGGTTTAAAGATGGTTATTCTGTTAATTGAGGGATTAGAGGAGTGTTATTGTGTGTGTGTGTGTGTGTGTGTGTGTGTGTGTGTGTGTGTGTGCGTGTGCGTGTGTGCGTGCATGTGTGTGTTTGTGTGTGTGTGTTTGTTAAAAGAAGACTTCCAAGGAGCAAGACACACTGGAGCATGTAGTGAGAGAAAGAGGGAGAGAAATAGCCATTTTACACTATTTGGATTTACTACTTGTAAATCCAACTACTGCTAGTAGCATAAAACCATGTGCAATCTAGCTTCTCCACAGTACGTTGACAATGAAAAGAGGGAGAGAAAGAGAGAAATAAAGAGGTGATTTCACTCTTTCGGTATCTTATATAACACTAGCAAGTATAACTGAGTTTCCCAGTCCATAATTAGCTTTCTGCCTTGCCTGAGGTCTTCTAGGAAATACAAAACCTGCAAAAATATAGGCCTGGTCACTTTGTGTGTTTAAATACCTGCTGTCTTTACTTTAAAAGATTTTACAACTTCTGTTGATTCAGCCGGATGATGCAAACATGGTTCAACTAAAGCAATCTTTGTGTGTGTGTGTGTACGCGCACATGCACGTGCATGGTGCAGGTCATGACAGAGAGCCTATAATGACATGTGTGCATTGACTGCTGAATACTTTGGCACTGATGTGGTTAACACACACCCCCATGAAGTGTGTGTGTGTGTTAAAACGTATGCATGAAGTATGCTGATCGTACTCCTGACTCCATGCATGTGTATACATTCTCGAGGTGTGATGTTCACTTGCATGTGTGCGTGTGTGTACGTGTGTGTGTGTGAAAGAAAGACAGAGAGCTGCTTTGATGTGGTTGTAACCAAAAATATCATCTCCAATCAAACCATCAGGCCAACTGTAGTCTATACTTAGTGTAGTCACACACACACACTGTCACGCACACGCACACGCACACGCACACACACGCACACCCACTATACTGTACACTCCCACACTCAAACCACATCACGACAATGTCGGACAGACTCAAATGTGTCATTTATATCAATTAGTGTGATAATCAGTCTAAAAATCAGCAGCTCAAATGTTTAATTCTGAATGAAAGCAAACGGATTCGTGACTTCCATATGATTTCCATTACTCCAATTATGAGTGGAACAAAAGGCTCCACGTAAACGCAGCAATCAGTCCAGTCTATTGGGATAATCAGATTAGAGTCTGACTAAAGCCTATTCTGATGATCAGATAATGGTGTAATAGGACTAAGATGTCTAACCATCTCTCTCTCCCTCCCCCCCCCCCCCGCTCTCTCTCTCGCCCTCGCTCCCCCTCTCTCCAGGCGACTCCCAGGGTGAGGTCTCCTTCCCTCTGTCCAGGGAGGGTGGGGAGCTGTCGGAGGTGGAGCAGGCCAACGTGTGGCTGTTCCTCCGCCTGGCCAAGAGCAACCGCAGCCGTGCCAAGGTGACCATTCGCCTCCTCCAGGACCCTACCTCCTCGTCTCCCTCCCCCACGTCCCCCACCCTGCTGGCTGAAAAGGCGGTGGACACGCGCCGTAGCGGCTGGCACACCTTCCCCGTGGGCGGGGCGGTGCAGGCCCTCCTGGCCAGCCCCCGGGGGTCTCCGCTACACCTGCGTGTCTCCTGCCCGCTCTGCTCCGACGCTGGCGCCACGCCCGTGCTGGTGTCGCCGGGCCGACCCGTCCAGCGGGAGCAGTCCCATCGGCCCTTCCTGATGGCGGTGGTGCGGCCGGCGGGCACCGACGCGGACGCGCGCAGCCGCAGGAAGCGCGGGCTGGAGTGCGACGGGAAGGTGCGCGTGTGCTGCAAGCGCCAGTTTTACGTCAACTTCAAGGACATCGGCTGGAACGACTGGATCATCGCGCCGCCCGGTTACCACGCCAACTACTGCGAGGGCGAGTGTCCGTCGCACGTAGCAAGCATCACGGGGTCCACGCTGTCCTTCCACTCCACTGTCATCAACCACTACCGCATGCGTGGCTACAGCCCCTTCCAGAACCTGCGCTCGTGCTGCGTGCCGACGCGGCTGCGAGCCATGTCCATGCTCTACTACAACGAGGAGCAGAAGATTGTTAAGAAGGACATCCAGAACATGATCGTGGAAGAATGCGGATGCTCGTAAATAACCGGGCGCGCCGGAAGGTTCTGCACAGAACCGACTGAACCAGAGAGGAAAGAGAGAGAGAGAGAGGGAGAGAGGGAGAGAGGGAGAGAGGGAGAGGGCAAGGGGGTCTAAAGAAACGATGAAAAGACAATTTCTCCATCCTAATATCTCTCAGGGGGGAAAGCAGTTGAATGACAGAGATTGAAAGCAAGCAAAAGCCACTCAAGGCTCAACGGCACTTTCAGAAAAACAAGAAGAAAAAAATTTACATTTTTAAAAAGTAATATCTAATATATTTTGTTACGAAGGGAGGGAGAGAGGAAAGACATGCCCCCCTCGGCTATGATCGGCCTGGAGTACTACCAACGAAGAAGAAATCGAAACTATGCAACTTCACCTTCACTAACTTGCTATGTCTTACAGACTTTATGTGTTATTTGTTTGACATGTGTATTGTTTTAAAAAAAAGCAAAAGTACCATGGAAGTATACAGTTGTGGTGTGTGAGTTTACGTGTGTGTGTGTTTGTGGGCGTGTGTTTGTTTGTGTGAACGAGTGCATGTGAAGATACTTGAAAGAAAAACATTAGCCTGGCTGCTGGTACCAAACACTTCTTTTTTGTTACCATGGTTACCGTGTAATTGCTTTTTGTATAATTGTTGATAAACATAATAAATGATAATAATAATCATAATAATATTATTATTAGTAACGATAGGTTATTGAAGTTCATATTTCTTTTGGTTACATTTTTGTTATCTTCTTTAAAGAAACGTTATAAACGTTTTTATTTTTGCACTATAGCGACACGACTGAACGCAAAGAGATAAGACACAGAATTACAACTGCTTGACCACTCCATCCTTGTAGTGACAACTATGCATCCTATATTTACTGACTTTGTCTGCTAAATTATAAACATCACTCCTACCTTACTTTATGAGGCTTCTGCCACTGCTCAATTTGAAATCAAAAACATGGAGGCATTAATATTACAGTGTACCCCAATCACGGACAAAAAAAGGTAATGTCTATTTCTTTCTTTTTTTTTAACTTAAATCCTATCATTGTTACACAAAAGGAAGGGGCCGGCCTGTCTTTTGTAATTCTGTGACTATCTTTTGCTTTAGGAGAACAATAGGCACTTAGTTAAAGACCATGTTTGGTTTGGATTAAATCAATACTGCCAAATGGACATTTTCTGGGATTGGTTGGTCTGGCCAAACTGTGTGGTCCATTTTTATGGCGGACATTTTTGGTATCAGGCACTTGTAGTAAAGATTCAGTAAAGTATTACAGTAGATCTGAAAGCATTATCTTAACCGTAAGTCAGTATTATCTCAGTGTTTTGGACAGAAATATTAGTATTCAACACAAAACATATTAATTTACAACACCAAAGAAGTAAGTTTGTATATTTATGTTAAAGTAAATTGTTAACATTGAGTTCACATTCTTTTATTCAGTTATTTTAAAAATGTGTATATGTCCACTTTTTAAGGAAAGATGCAGAAGAATAAGTACGTAAAGTTTTTTTTTTTGTCAAATGACTGTATTAGCATCCTATCGTTTTTAAAAGCACAAGTTTAATTTAATATTCCTTTTTCTTTTGTCCCATTAATATTTTATAAATTATTATTGACCAAATAAAATTGTGACTGACACAAAGGTTCATGTGCAGACTTTAAAATATAACCCCACACAATGAACGCAATTTTTCATGCATTACAATTGTCTTTGGTTTCTTTGTAGTCAGACCTAGATGTTAGCTATGTTGTCACCAAATTGCTAATGAATAATTTGCTAATAGGTTTTGGATTTATGTGGGAAAAAATGTATATGTTATTAAATGTAATTAAAAATATTTGTGGATTCCCGAAATTCAATATTTTATGCTAAAGTGTAAAACTTTATAATTACTACAATATTTAATTAATTAGACAGCTGTTAACCACAAACCATATCAGATCTCACTGAAACCTTATGGGGAAAGGAACGTGGTTTTAGCAGGAGAACAATAGGCTTATAACTAAAACAATTTGGTTTTAAGACTAGAAACTGAGACTCTATGTTACTGAACAAGTGGCTCATAATGTAGATGTGTATTGCGTAGGCTACTGTGTATAAAGTGAGAAAATGAATGCTATGTTTTATTGGTACTATTGACTCCTGCCAAATATCGGAATCATAGTCCCATTTTGATGATATAACAGGTTCTCTGTGATCTCTGCGCAGATCTGTAGACTTTTTACACAAACATTGTTATATATACAATGCATTAGAGTCCATTTGTATTTGGCCAATTCAAAGTGTTGCAGGAAAAAAAAACATAAAAAAGAAAGACATTTTGTTGTTATTGTCTTTACTTTTTTAAGACAAAAAAAAGACACTGAAACAAGTGGACAAAGAATAAAAAGTATATTTTTTATTCTGTAAATATGGAGAACATGATTCCAGTTGCATTGCATTGCTTTGTTGTACAAATGAGAATGTGCTTGTGGCAACCATTTTTTTAACCTAATTTATTTTACAGTATGTTATTATGTTATTTTTTTCAGCTTCACCATTAAAGTTTAAATAATGTACACAAATATGTTTAGTCTCCATCTGTCCCAATGTCTTTTACTTATTTCTCCTTTCTTTTTTGCTCTTAGTCACAGAAAAACAAGCTTTAGCCAATGGCTATTAAAAATGATTTATCCTTAAACAGGCAAGGGGCTATAGGTGTTGCAAACTGAGCAAGAATGTCTGATTAGTGTGCTACAGCCTGAATGAATGCAGCATGTCACATGTCAGAAGCTCAACATGATACATTGCGACACATGTATCCTTATTCAGGATATGCTCACATACACCATTTGGACTATAAAGTCATAATTGGAATAAGAGTATGAATGAACATGTCACTGTAACATTGACCAGAAGTAAATACTATATATTGTGTACCGGATATAGATGTATATTGTGTATACATGTGTACACAACACGTGCACACGTAGCCGTATAATGACAAACAGAGTCAGAGTTGAAGAAGTCCTTCAACTGCTGAAGTGTCCTTGAGCAAGACAAAAAGTTCCCTCTGGCTTCAAGGATGCTAGCTTGCTAGTGTGTGTGTGTGAGAAAGTATGCACGTGCGGGCTTGTGCACATTAGCCTTGATGGACATTTTACAGCTTGACGTTTATGGCCTTGGACAATAATTTATTTGTTAATTTATCTTAAGTTATTTATAAATTCATTAATCCTGCAAGAGGTGTTCAGTTCAAATAAGACTAAGCTTTCTCCAGAATGACTTACCATTACACAAAAAGAGCTGTTCCCTCCAAAAAACAACAACAGTGGTCGCTTATACTGACATCTGCTGGCGTAGGTGCAGCTGTATGCTAATGCTCACTATATGAATACACACAACCTCTGCTAGACAGCTTGACAGGTGTCAACGCTGGTACTCCAGCCAACAACACCTGTGTTGCCAATAAAGTCTATTTACCATTGATGGTTATTATAAAACGCCTCTTAAATGATTTTTAAACGATTTAATGCAAACACGATTCACGATGATATGAAATTGTGAGTACGTTTTTGTTTTTAAGAGTCCATTAAAGCCCAGGAAAGCTTTGCTTGAGGTCCTCACAGGATATGAGCAATGCACGTGCCTCTGAGGCTTTCTGATCTTGAGCAACAGGAAGAGACCAACTGGGAGTTTTTAACTAGGAACGGGCGTGCTACAGTATAAGAACGATTCCCGACCACCACGTGTTTGTATTACGTCCATGCCATGGTACTGTGGCATGTTCATACATGGTTTGTTGTGGAATATGATTTGTGGCCTATAGATGTATTAAAATAACTGTATTAAAAGATAAATTCTGCTATGCTGTATACAGATTGTACAGGTAAGTTCACAGTAATGCATAGACAACCCTACCAATTTACAAAACGTAAAAGACCACACACCTAACAACCTAATAAAAATATGCTTTAGGCTGCGAACGAAAAACTGACCAGGCGATGGACCGCCGCCTTCCGGTGCGAAATGCATGTCTTGCCGTGCGGATCGTAAGAGCGGTGTTGGACACATAAACATAAGAGAGGATGTTGTTTTGCAAGGGGATAATGTGTAGGAAGCAGTTTGCAGTTATCATTAGGAACATTGTACAATACGGGTTGGTTATACATATTTCTATATTTAGACACTGGCACAGGTTAACCAAACTCCATAACCATCAAGTCTCGCTAGAGAACTACAGCCCTATGGGGTCAGCTACACACGTCCTTTCTCTTGGTCGAGGATACAAAATCAGCGGTCAAAGTTCAGGTGTGTTGAAGTGGCGATGCGATTTTGCTTAGTTTTATTCGCTCCTTCGCTTGCATAGAATGGAAGTGAATGAGAGGTGACGATTGGCTGCTGTCAATTTCGCCTATGTGTGACCGCACCCTTACTGTTTTGATTGTTATGTGTGAGGAGGACAACCCAGTCCAAAATATCGCAAATCTCCCATGGCAAACAATGTGACTTTAGTGTAAACAAACATGGCGGACGAGGTTTTGCAATCGTTTCTTCAGAACGTTATAAAGAAAAACCGTGGACAAAGTTGCAGATATGGCGTGAGAATTAAAATGTTATCCCCGCAAAAATCTGAATAAAATACACAATTCAAATTTTGCTGCTATAGCTTATGTTAAGCAGAAATTCATTGTTGGTATCATCTGAATAAATCAGTGTGGCTCCCAATTGGCTATTGTCTTTTCCACATGCCAATCAACTGCCAGCGTACTTGGCTGCCGTCGGCGTTCCCCCCCACACTAAATGATTTTGCATCATACATATTCATATGTAATGTAGTGTACTCAAAGGAACTGTACATGATCTTGTCTGCCTCTATCGTAGATGTCACATTAAGCTCTAGCTACTTTGTGGGTCACATGCACACACAACACAAGTTGATACATGGTTTTTCTAATGTTATAAAACTTTTTTCTAACTATTGCTTACAGTAGTTCAACTATAAATATTCACAATACATTTTTACTGTAAGAGAAAATAATTATGAGAATAAGTACTGTGATTACAAATTGATATTTTTAACTGAAGTTATATACTTCAAATAAATAAATATAAATTTTAGCAACAATATGATGTATGACAAGTGGCTAATCCGGACAAGAAATTATATAAAGTTTAATTTATAATGTTTTTGAAATGGCCCATTGACACAGTTGTGTTGAATAAACTAATAAACGTAACATTTTCAAAATGGCTGCTGCCTGGCTGCAGAGTGTCACCCTCAGGTTAAATAAAGCATATAAAGATAAGTGAATAATTACATGATTTCCCCCAAAAGCCCACATTTACAGTTACATTTATCTCATGTCGTGTACATGAAGTGGAGATGTAATTTCCTACTTACTGTAATGAACTCATTAATGAACTGAACTTAACTTCTGAAAGGGAATATATTTTCCAGAACCTTCCAGAAACCAAGCGTTTCTATAATGTTGTCCTAATAAGGTTTTCTTTGGGGCTCTGGGTTAAATATGGCCTGTGAAGCCGTTTCAGACTGGAACAGGGATTAAGGAGTGGACAGATAAAACTGGACTGTATTTATTACTTTAGAACAACACAGACTGACTTATGCTGTCAGGTTTAGTAAACATTGTAGGGAAACCATTAAAACAAAATGTACAATATTGTCCACCTAAATACACAGGCACACTCACACACATCGCGACCAGAGAAGAGTGTTTTGAAGCAGTTTGCAATAATATGCTGCTTGTGATGTGGCTTTGACTCGCGAGACGAAGGAGAAAACCAAACCAAATCGGGCCACAGCGATGACTCCAGCACTACACACACCAGACAGGAGGGTGTGTCCCTGTGTGTATGCGTGTGTGTGTGTGTGTGTGTGTGTGTGTGTGTGTGTGTGTGTTTGTGTCGTGGGTAGATGAGCAAAACCTGACTTTCACTGATGAGATCATAGAGGCAGCATATTGTACGGTGTGTGTGTGTGTGTGTGTGTGTGTGTGTGTGCGTGCGTGCGTGCGTGATGCCGTGAGCCAATGTAGTTACAGCTATATTAGTGGTAATGAGGTAAGGCAGTGGATCAGTTCCTCTCTGTGGTTTGGGTCTGGTCTGGTCTAGGAGTATTTCCTTGTCTGGCTGAGGGTTTAAAGGCTTGTACAGTCAACATTATATTATTCTTAACTAGAGGTAGTCTTGATTAATTGAATACAAATGGGGGGCTGGTGTATTTGTTATACAGCACTGTATAAACAATGCCGTTGTATTGGTAGATAAAGCTCTCACCCTCAAGATAATGGAGAAATAAAGTTATCGGTGACCTGCAGATAATATGTTTGTGATGGAGTCACAGCCCTCTTTGGCATATTATGGTCGTTATTAGTGGCTAAACTGGACAGGAAATGGGATGGTACAGTTACCGATCTAGTTCTGGTTTTAATGTCTGTACTAATAAATTAAGCTGGATAGGTCTAAGGCCTGGTCATAGAAACTGTACTGGAACTGCAAGCAGTGACTGCATTTAAAAAAAAAGTGTAGTTGACTGATATCATATGTAATGTCACGAAGGAGCTTTTCTTTATTGTTTCATGCTGGATATGCTAATTATGGCAGTTCACCATAATGTTTCATGTGCAACGTGGCAGTTAGTGTGAAAAACTATATTCATCATATTTATTTATGAACGATAATATAGTGTTTAGAGAAATATAATCATAATTTCTAAGAGCCTACGATTATGAAAGACTATGGATGGATTTTCACACACAACCATCTATACATTTGAAATTAATTTATGAGTAAAATAATTTCCTCTGCGTGTGTTTGTGTGTGTGTGTGTGTGTGTGTGTGTACGCGTGCGTGTTTGTACAGTATGTACATGTTTTAATGAGAAGACCGTAAAATGAAGAGCAGATGATGCACCTTAGGATCAAAGAACAGTGTATCAGTGCTAATTACATGCTAATGTAAGTGTGTGTGTGTGTGTGTCTTTATGTCAAATATTTTGTGTCTGTGTATACATGTGTGTATGCATGTGTGTGTGCGTGTGTGTGTGCGTGTGTGTGTGTGTGTGTGCGTGCGTGTGTGTGTGTGTGTGTGTGTGTGTGTGTACGTGTGTGCGTGTGTGTGTGTAGATCAAAGTGCAGTGTACAGCAGGGTGTTTCCAGTCTCTGTGGTCAGCAGCTGGATGGAGATTTTAAGAGGCTTAAATCTATTTGGAGAGATGAGCAAGACACATTCTGCCACAGCTGAGAACTCCTTTCTCTAGCAGAACACCACCACCTGGATATATAGACATGACTAAGATCTACTGTTATGGAATATATAGACATGCCTAAGATCTAATGTTATGGAATATATAGACATGCCTAAGATCTACTGTTATATAGAGACATGACTAAGAGCTACTGTTATATATAGAGACGTGACTAAGATCTACTGTTATATATAGACATGACTAAGATCTAATGTTATGGAATATATAGACATGCCTAAGATCTACTGTTATATAGAGACATGCCTAAAATCTTCTGTTATGGAATATATAGACATGCCTACGATCTACTGTTATATAGAGACATGACTAAGATCTACTGTTATGGAATATATAGACATGCCTAAGAGCTACTGTTATATAGAGACATGACTAAGATCTACTGTTATATATAGACATGCCTAAGAGCTACTGTTATATATAGACATGACTAAGAGCTACTGTTATATAGAGACATGACTAAGATCTACTGTTATATATAGACATGCCTAAGATCTACTGTTATATAGAGACATGACTAAGATCTACTGTTATATATAGACATGCCTAAGATCTACTGTTCTATATAGACATGACTAAGATCTAATGTTATATAGAGACATGACTAAGATCTACTGTTATATATAGACATGCCTAAGATCTACTGTTATATAGAGACGTGACTAAGATCTAATGTTATATATAGACATGCCTAAGATCTAATGTTATATATAGACATGACTAAGAGCTACTGTTATATATAGACATGACTAAGAGCTACTGTTATATATAGACATGACTAAGATCTAATGTTATGGAATATATAGACATGCCTAAGATCTACTGTTATATAGAGACATGCCTAA
>JAODLL010031536.1:5933-30038 GCA_026546735.1 Forbesichthys agassizii | reverse complement strand
TGACTACCATGTTAAGTTATGTTTGTAGCTATAAAACATCCCACTTGTCAGAAGGCCTCCCGTCGGTAAAAAATAACATCACCACAGAAGCCCATGCAACCCTCATTGAACAAATTATCTGGGATGGCATTCCCCACAGAAGGCCACATCCCTCACTGTGATATTGACTTCATCAGAGGTTATATAATGAGCTGATACACACACGCAGATAGTCAGAGATACTGTACAACACTGTTACAATAAACAATGCAATATAAAGAGTGACCTTTTAACACAATGGTCCATCTGACTATTCCGGAGCAAGTGTCACTTCAGAGCCAAGAAGCCATGACCCACCGGCCCACCGCTGCAGCTCCAGAACCAGCAGTTGTGCAGACACAGGTGCCATAATAAGCAACTGCTGCCCAGGTATGTATGTAATGCTGGCACCTACTGTCCAGTATCTGGCTATTCAGACATGTAGGATTGGCTACAAAAGGGTTGCAGGGGCAGTCTGACAACAGCTTGTAATAGGGGTGGCTGGCTTGTACATTGGGTTTGCATGTTGGCATGAGGATCCTGCCACAGAACAGAGCTCATAACTAACCATATGGATACACCGTGAGTGTGCCAATACTGTTATGTGTAATCCAAGAAACAAATCCAATAAAAAAAATAAAAACCAAAATGAAAACCATTTTGAGTGAGTCTGACCTTAATCAAGAAGATTGCTTGCAATCTCAGTTTGACCGTGAAATAACAGGCCTTACTACTGTATGGTTGATTAATATAATAGATGCATAATTAGTAAAGCCACACAAACTTGGAATGACAAGGGCAAACAACATACCCTGTCTGAGGCATTTATGTATATAAAATTGTTCCTTTTAAGGACGTGTACAGTACAGTTATATTACGTAATAGTAGTAGTAGTAAAAGTAGTTACATTTAACACGTACAGTAGCATATGCGGAGTGGACGTAAAACTGTTTTGGCTACACCTACAGCACACGTCCGGCAAGTAATTTGCTGGTTACCGGGAGCTTGGTTTAAAAATAAAAACGTTTTTCATCAATTTCATAATTTTCTATGTAAAAGGTCTGCATACGTACACCTCAGGTAAAAGAATATAACGGATTACGGAGCGTCCACTTATGCGCTTATCTTTCACCTAGCGTAACCGGATCCATTGGTTACTATGGAAGCGTAGTGTTTCAAGCACACGCTACACGTTCGATGAAGCCTGGCCAAAATACTGTAAATTCTGAATTGTACAGTATTACTAATTTATTATAACCCATTCATAACTGACAATGTTAGGGAATAGTGTCCTATATCATTTAAGTAGATATAGGTAATAGCAATGGTTTAATTTAGAAGAAAATTAAATACATCTTAGATAAATCTTTGTGTGTCACAAAAAAAAGTGTGACAATTGGTGATGTATGCTTTACACCACAAGCTACTTTTGATGAGACGCTTCCACAACACTAGCCGGATTCAATTCTAAAAATGTAGCTGGCGCGAGCAAAGTACGCGCCTCTGAGGCTTGGCTGACACGAGCATGGATGTACCGAGCATGAGCAACCATGGCAACATGCACAGCCACAATAGAACTCTGGTAGCTTATAGAATTGGGAACAGGCATGGGTAAGAAGAACGAGCTTCACCATGTTTGATTTATGTCCATGGTATTAGCATGTACATACGCGGTGTTGTGGATGGCAGCCAGTCAGTATTCGGTGTCTCTCCTGGGAGAGAACAGCAGCAACGGCTCCACATTCATATGTGTGGCCAACAACTAACTTCACAGGTGTTAAGCTCCTCTTTAACAAGCGGCTGATTGCTGACGCCTGCCAGCTGGGACGATTAGTCGCCCTCTCCAGCTCGGAGTGTAATAAACATGTCCCGCCAGAGCTCCTGGGTGTGGTACTGCATTGTGAAAGTCTAAATGATATGCTTTTAAAAGGTGGCTTCACACAAAGAGAATTACCAGCACTGATCTGATTTCTTTGAGACTGTATAGTCTGATCAATGCACTCCATGTTAGGAACATAACTCAGTACAGAAAACAAATACATACAAATTCATCAAAGGTATTTTATTGTCATGTACTGTAACTAGGACTGAGAGAAATACAGCTACTGTACGTGAGACATCTGTAACACATCAAAGCAGTTACAGTATGTGATGCACACACGTGTGTGTGTGTGTGTGTGTGTGTGCGCATGTGCGTGCATGAGGAGACAAAGAAGTGCTTGTCAAGCATAGCACTGCTGAGATATTGCTGGGATGCACATCTCTCTCGGGGCGGAATGTAATCTGGATGACGACATAGTGGCAATCAATTAATCCTGCATGAAGTCAGGACAGTCACACACACACACACACACTCAAGTGTCCACATTTGTGCATATGCACACATAAATACACACAGTACCTTTCACACATACACACACACACAATTCTGGCGGCGATGACTAATATCTCAGCTCAGACTAGAGCTGCTACAACTATAAAATATGTTTACTACCAAAGCATCTGTGTTCCGTCATCCAGTAGTCGGACGAGGAAATACCCCTCCAAGTGAAGGAATGCATTAATAGCTCGGAAAGACGTCTCTTCAAAGGAACACATAACTGAATAAATACAACCTGGAGAAGTAGTGGAAGGAAAATTAAGTGTGTGGAGGAGGAAAGGGAAGCTTTTGGTCAAGTACAACACAATGTGTGGGAGAAGAGAGACAGAGCAAAGTTAATTGAGGACAGAGGGGTAAGAGAGGAGGAGAAAGCGATAACGAGAGAACTACAATAAAAATTAAGTAGGGAGCGAGAGAGCGTGTGTTAGAATGAGGGAGAGAGGGAGAGGGAGAGGGAGAGGGAGAGGGAGAGCGAGAGGGAGAGCGTTTGAGAGAGAGAGAGAGAGGGAGAGGGAGAGCGTTTGAGAGAGAGAGAGCGAGAGGGGGGGGGTTGATAAATGTCTCTGTAGACATGTGAACACATCAGTGTGTCTCTGTGTATTTGGCATTGATTAAGATAGCTGTCACAAGTTCACTATCTGCGCTTGTCCTCAAAATGACTTCCAGGAAACGCCCCGTCCTGCCACTCACCATGCATGACGGAGGCTTGCAGAGAGCGTCCTTCCCTGCTCTCAGCACAGCCTTTGATTATGTGCGTGTGCACACGTTTGTGTGTGTGTGTGTGTGTGGGGGGGGGGGGCAGTCCCTTTGCAGTAAACAGTCTGGAGGTGAGGCCCTCCCTGATGGTTTAAGGATTAAGGCAAGCTTTTAATTACAGTCTCGTAGTTCCCCAGAGAGGCAGCGTTATCCAGGGCTCCTCTCTGGAAGCTTAGCCTGACAGTGTTGAACCTGAAGCCTGACAGCGTTGAACCTGAATCGGGGGTGACCCCCAAATTCTGCAGTGCTGCAGCCAGCCTGGTCTGTTAGCAAGTGGTAGTGGGAGAGAGAGAGAGCAAGAGAGAGTGAATGTGCGTGCAAATGAATGAAGGAGAGAGCTGCAGGCTCATCCGAGCAGTGATAGCAGTAAGCAGTGCGCTGGGTGTTTTGCTAGTACAGGCTCTAGCTTGGAGCGCTGGCTAATGGTGCTGCAGGAAATGACGTTGCCTGTGTTGTACACTGTGTATCACTGTGTACAGTGTGCGCGCACGCAAAATGGTGGCGTGTGAGTGACTGGAGCCAGGTGATACCGGCGGTAGATGAAGTCCACTCACCTTCAAGTTAGTTGACAAATCCTTAACCAGAGACAATAGAAACAAAGGCAGAGAGCGAATCAAGAAAATGCACTTTGGGAACCGCAAAAGAGGTAAATCACCAGGGAAACGGCTTCATAATAACAATATACACAAAGAAAGAAAGAAGCCTATATGTGTGGGAGAGAATCCTCACTATGAGCTGTAGGATTATGGGATTTAGAGTTCCTAATACTAGCAGCTGGTGAGGAGAAGTATCATGCTGTTTTGAAGACATAATCTACAGGCATAGTTTCAAGATTGGTTATAAAATGTAGAATGCGTCTTCCTAAACCTAATATGAAATATCCCCATGGATTTACAATTATAACTGAAGTAAAGCAAGTAAATATAAAAAACAAACTTTTGATGTTTTGACCTTCACAGATTCTTAGTTCTGCTGAGTGTGTCACTAACCTTGGTTTCTGTACGGCGGGTGGTGCCGTCGTCGGATGTGACCACCGACACGTGGGAGGTGGGTGTCCCTGGGTCCTCCTCTATGGTGACCGTCTCCTCCACCACCTCCTGGGGCTCCTGCATCATGGCCAGAGACGTGGCGTTGCTGGGGCTCTGTTCCTAGACGCGTGGGAGGAGTGAGGGTTGTGGCGTTAAAAGGACATGGCTGCTGCAGAGGTGAACATGTACAGTATAACGTTTTGACAACGCTTTGACAACGCTTTGACATAATCCACAGGGATGTGATGAGACGGACAAGATAATCAGATGGAATTGCATAATCCTGGTATTGTTAGTGCCTTGCCCTGGACATCGATGCTTATTGAGAAGCCACCCACCGTTTCCAGAAGATATTTGCTATGCTTTTAAAGAGTCCTCGAAAAGACAACTGCCAAAAATACACTTTACTACTGCATTTACAATGAGCAGAACTGCAAAATCACATCTTCCTGTCTTGTTTGGACATTAGTGTTAACACTCGTGCCAAGTGACTTCAGCACGTCCATTTCCTGTGTGAGGTAACATGATCTCATTTGTACAGTACAATAACTGTATGCTACTATACCCTGTCATTAAGTGACAGCTGTTTTCATGCAAAAAGGAAAAGAGCAACAATCACAACAATAGCCAAGCCAAAAGAATAAATAAAAAACACTGTTATATATAAGACAAATTAATTTTAAACTAGTCATAAATGCTCACATCTGTTCATCTGTATGTGTGGGGGTCTATGTGGAGTGGGGGTCCATATTTTATTTCAGACAAAACATGTAATTCCAGATCCATCAATAACCATTTGTCACAATGTCTCCCTGTTCAAACCATTAGAAGATACTTTTCCAGTGAATCTTTCTTGTTCAGTACATTGTAATTACAAGATACAGCTACAGGACCAGGTAAAGACAAAACAAAGACGCATAAAGCGGAAACAGACAGCAGTAGCTGAAGTCCAACAAAGAGGGTGTTGTTCTGAACACCTTGCGTGTTCTCTACAACGAGGGAATGTTGGAAAGGTGCTAATGAGTGGACAGATCTCAGTTGATTAAACGGCTGGGCTTCAAAGCCCCACACTGAGAAGTCACAGCCCATCTCGCTGACAACGCAAACGTAAGGAGGCTGCACACTTTCTCTTCTTAAAGTTTTTTGTCTTTCACAAAACTTTGACCATTTCCCCAGTGGGGCAATTCCTGTTGGAATATAGTTTCTCCATTAAACTCAAAGTCCATAAAAATGTTACTACTGTACCACTCTATCCAGTCATGATTTGAGTCAATTATCACTTTGAACTAAGATTCAGTCATTTAACTTTGAGAAGTCTGCCTATAACTCCTATATACTCCATAATTATAGGCTAATTACTGCAAAGGTCAGCTCAGGGAAACTCAGAGAAAGATATTTTCACTTGTACAGTACCTGACAGAAAAGCTTTCTTTCAGAGCACTGTAGCCTACAGTTTAATACATGCTGAATGAAAACATGTTTATCTTATGTGTGGCATTGAACAGGCTCAGTGTGTTGTTGTATATAGTGACGTTCTTAATAAAACTTTTAATACGACTAATCAATGGGAACCACGCTGAGCACCTTAAAGCAATCCTCATAGCATTGCAGCTTATGCTAACAGCTCAGTGTGATCTTTTGAAGTTTCTTTGGACGAGGGAGGGCATGGCATCACAACAGCAACATATAATGAATGCAGCACCATCCTACACTAGTTAAAACACACGGCGCCTGGCAAAGAGCGGGGTAGTGAGACATATAGGGTCCTCTGAGACCCGCTGACAAACCGCCTCCTTGATCCGAGAGCAACGTCTCGCGTTCCTGCCGTCTCTCTCAGCTGCATACACACTTAGCAGGAACGCATCGCGCTGAACTCAACATTACAGGTCTTAAATAAATGATTAAAAGCCGTCTGGCCCGTGGGCTAGCTTTGCTGTGGTGGTCCACTGAGAGAGTCGGGCAGACACAGGAGAGTCTGGGGGGCAAAGCATGTGCTTTGGTCAAGGACGAGAGAAGTGGAACGCACTCAATTAAAGGTAAGCTTTGGAGAGATGAATGCAATGGTGCAAGAGACAACTGGGTCGGAGAGAATGAACACAAAGGGGTATTGTGTGGAATTGCTAGTCTGTTACCACCTGAAGGTTAAGCATGCAAGGTTAAGTAGATTGCCGGTTATTCGATCCATATTGTAAATTATTAATATTAATTGAGTAGTAATGATAAGGTATATCCATATGTTTTCATTTTGCATTCCTTTGAGCAAGGTACTGTGGATGAATGTACATTTAAAGCTACCTGCCTAAATTATAAATATCCATACAACTCACCCAGCCTAAACATATTTAAACTCAACAGAGAGAGTTTCAGAAGTTAGTCTAGAGTTTAAATGTTTAATTTACCACAGAAATGAAATGGCAAACAATAACTTGGTTAAGCCCAGGTAAAGCACGAGGCGCCAACCCCAGAATCCCAGATTGCACAATAACAGTCAAGCAAGCCTGCAACCTCCTCCTCGAGACAACCTATTTGTAGAGACAGTGGAGCTTGTGACAGCTTAGCCAATTACATCACTTCTTTCAGACCAGCAGGTCAGGGAGAAGCTGAGGTGTTGGAAACGGGCCAACCTGCATTATCAGGCTCGCAGCACAGATCCAGATGGCCTTTCCTACTAGGTGTTAGCTGGTCTTGTGTGTGTGGTACAGTGAATACAGCTCTGTTATTATTTTGCGTGCGCATGCACAAATACAGCGCACCTTACAATCCGACAGCTCGCTCTCATAGATGCGGTATACCACTCTGTTGAGGTATAGGTCATCGCCCTAGACCTACATCCACACAGGGAACTGTCACCTAACTTGATGTGTAGCAGCAGTCCAAATAAAAGTAGATGCGTGGTTTAGCATCCATGTGACATATTAATGCTCCTCCGTAGCTCAGCCACATCCTGCCCCATCGATCGCTTCAGAAGCACCCTGGACGGGAACCCTTGAGGGATCTAATGCGGTGTGTATTTCATTACCATAGATCACGCAGACATATGGATTCTTAAGAGGGACTAATCTGGACTGTAATGGATGAGCGTGCTGCGCAAAGGACAGCAGGACGAGGACAAAAGCATCAGATGAAGTGATCCAGCCACGTCAATTAGCCAGCCAGCTATCTGTCGCCGAGCCACAATCATTCATCAATGCACTCAATAAGACACTCTGCGACGCGGGGCTACGGCGGAGGAGCAGAGAGATGTGGTCCACCCTCCAACGTGTCACGATAATTAATATCAACGTGTAAAACAAGAGGATCTCACACAATCTCTGATACCGACGAGATATTTACAGTATATGATGAATACTAGCTTCTGGAACAACAGGGTTTTAATTAAGTCGTTGGAGGGGAGTCGTTTTGTTATGGCTTACAAACAAGTGTAGTGCTTGCGGGCTTATTCTGCTGTCCATATGTTTGAACATGCTTTTCTTAGATTCCATCATAATGGTGCCAGTAGGAGAATTTGTAAATATAAAATACAAGAACATGCACACCGTTATGAAGCAATGCATTATACAGTGAAGTCACGTCTATGAACCATTGTGGTTATGGCCAACAACGGTCTGAATTACACAACGGACACTCACATGCAGGTCAAAATATGTCGGCCGAGTCAAACGCCACCAAAAGCGTCCTTGTCTCCACAGGACGGGCGACACACAGACCCATACGCCTGCTCTGTCTCGGCCCCGCCTCCACGCATGCAGCGCAAAGGAGTAACAGGATTTTGCATAGGAGACGTGCCAGCAATCATTACATGGCTCTTACACAATTAATCCCCCAGCAAAGACCGCCTGGCTAACCTGGGGATGTCCAATTTCCCATCATCCCCTTCTGTTCTACCAGCTGCCCTCTCGGCAGCCCTCCACCAATAAGGCACGTGATGATTAAAAAGGCATTGAGGGGGAGACGGGGGAGACGGGGGAGTGTGAATACGTAATGCGCGGCGGGGCCCTTCAGGAACCACTGTGATCGGGACCAGTTTAGTTCTGTTTGTGGAGTGCTGAGCGGATTGGAAGGGGGGAGGGGGGGGGTCAATCAACAGGGAGAAGAGGATGACCGGGGAGGCAGACAATGCATGGCACTCGGCCCATCGCTGCACGCTCTCTCAGGGCAACAGGGGGACAACTGGAGGATCGTCGTCTCAGTTACAGCCTGGGCAGGGGTCCCAACCTCCCTGGAAGGATGGGAGGCAAAGGAGATTGTTTGTTTTAAGTGTCCTTATTGTTTGGTTGTGTTTGCTATAAACATCCTTCTGGTTGACCGTTGGTGATGAAGGAGGCAATGACGGTTGAAGTAAATGAGTCACACACACACACACACACGCACATGCACACACGCACACACACACAAATAGCTGTAGGAGAGAGAAGGCCAAAGCCCTGGCGATGCAGCCGGGCATAATGGGACTTTAATCTCCCTTCCTAGCGACTGATGCTGGGCCAAATCTGGGCTTCTCTCTCTTTCACGCATGGCCTACTGGTTTCACAGACCGGCCGCTCTCCCGCCCCCGCTCTGTGTTTCTTACCTCTTCCCAGAAGCCCCCTCCCCCCTCTCTCTCTCTCCCCTTCATGGTTCCTTTGTGCCCAGAGCCAGGCAAAAACCTGCCTGGCTGTATCGGCGGAAGCCAGCCCGACGGCCATTTAAAAACTCTCGTCTGAAGTGTGACTGCCTCTCCACAGGACTCCCCCACCTCAGTAGCGACGAAGCCCAGCTGGGCCCAACTGAACATTTAGTAGTATCTGCCCCCCCCCCCCCCGATCTCTGGAAAAAGCCCATTGAAAATTCCCATTCAAATAACCTCAGGTTATTTCATGCGTATGCCATCAGCTAGGCACTGTATATACAGAATACACATTCCTTCATGCTCATTGGCTGTGGAGGGAACACACACACACGTCAGTATAGTATTCACATGAGCACTTCGCCTTAAGAGGAAACTTTTTCTAACAGATTGTAGTAAACTACAAGCCTCACTGGAAGCTCAACCAACAGAGACGGGTTGCCACAGCTGCAGTCCTATTAGAGTATGATGTAAAACAATGAGCTTTTGGAGGGGTGGGCTACAACCGTTGCCGGGCTCGATTGTTTGGACAGCGGGTGCGGCCCATAGAAAGGAAAAAAAAGAAGAAGAGGAATGTAGCATTGAAGAGTGGATTAGTACTCCCCCTCTCTGGTGGGGGTCTGTGATGATGCTGTATAACTGTAGGCTTGGAGTGAGGGGTTTAAGCCCGCCCCCTTTCTTCTCAAGTCCTCTTGGTGCCTGGCAGTTTGGTGGAGGGTGGGGGCTGTGCTCATGTGAGCTCTGCTGGAGCTCCATTAGGAAGGGACATACAGTACGCACCCCTCCACATATCCTCTCCATCTCCTCACACTGCCCCGCCAGCTGGCCGCACAAACGCGACACATTCCCTTTCATTGGTGTTCTACACAGAGCAACGTAGCGCCGCGCCCATTCCTGCTGCTACGCTGCAGCAGACCTGCTAACACGCTTACCCGGGTGAAAGCCCTTTACGGGGCCAGGGCAGGCTGTCGTCTAAACGGCGCGGTATTTCTTTGGATCGCTCACAACTTGACATGGAGCGGTGGGTCCAGGCTGTCGAGATAGCGGTGGGCACCTTTAAAGCATACACACTCGCCCTCGCCGTGACTGAACCTGGGCCTGGGCTGGCGTGGCGACACCATGTCGAAGGCAGGGTAAAGGATTGGGTTTGTCATCTCACCCAGAGCAGACAGAGGACAGGCTGCAAGGACCTGTCAGAGAGACTCCTAGCGATTTACTGCTTACCTTCACGGGATGGTGAGATAAGATAGGCTGGATATATGTGTCTCTCATAAAGAAGCCATTGTACGGCTAGATAAATCTATCAGGAGCCTTAAGCTACGGCCCCCGTGCTTTATTTATTATTCTCCGTCTGTCAGATGAAAAGAATTGTGGTATCGCGGCTGCCCTATTCTGCTCCGCATTCTGAAATAGACCTTGATTCAGTCTATTTATATGCGTGTGCCTTTGTGTTTTGATGTGAAAAAACATAATGGTCTGAAACAAATGAGACAGCACAACATATTAGAAATGTTATCCAGAAGCCAATGCACTTTAATGTATGCATTATACACATTTTTATTAAAGTTTGTATTTTCAATCCACATCATATGACTCGCATTTATTTATTTACTATCTTGACTACACTTTCATTCAATAACGTTAAGTGAATATTAGACATCTGTACATTAACTGCTACCCAGATCTACTAATTCTGACATTAGTGCATCTGGGTCCAGATGGAGGAAAGACCAGCGGTGGCAAAGTGAATCTAGGTGAAACAAACCTGCATTCATACCGGTGAGCCCAGTAGCTACTGTAGATAATGACAGCAGATAATGACAGAGTTACAGCATACTGATTGGTGCTACCAGAAGTCTAGTTGGGGAGTAGAGGTCATTGTGAGTACACAGCTGTGATGTGCATTCCCCGATTGCACGGCAATATAAGTAATAAAAAAAAAAAACACTCTCTAATTTAACGCTGGTGAGATAAGTGAATTGAATTTTCACTAACAACACACTGTATAAAGGCATAAACAACAAGGGCAGATAGGTGAAAAGGAAAGTCTCCATTTTCATAAGAACAGGACTTAAATTGGTTTTAAACAGATTATTTAATGTTCCTGAAATGAATAGTGCTGCACACAGACAATAGCTTATTCATGCGCTAATGAAAAACAAATGGAGTGTACCTGTTTCCTCTAAATATGAAATAAGAGTGTGTGTGTGTGTGTGTGTAATGTGCGACTGAGAGAAAAGAGCAAAGGAGAAGAGAGTCTTTTAAGATCACTTTCAGAGCTGCAAGCATATCATGAATATTTAAAACAGGGCAGATATCTAAAATATATAGTTTCGGTAACGTGCCTTTTTGCATGAAGAATTACCACCGAGTACATTTTCCAACAAGAGCTATATAGCATAAAAATAAATAGTTCCTTTGAAGCTGCGGCAAAACCCCTATGAACGTGTGTTTTATCCCAAACATTTGCCAGATGAATTAAAACATCAGGGGGAAAAAAGCATTGAATGACCTGGAGAGCGCTCCAATACATTATGAAGGCAGAATAAACCCTCCTGGCTGGATCCATGCCTGGCTGCAGTGCAAGAAGGTAAGCCTTTGAAACTGGCTGTCTAATAGAGTCATTCTGGTGCATTGGGGCGCTCCCTCAGGTACTGTTTTTGAAAAGGAACCCCCCTTCCCACTACTATAGCATGCACACTATTTAAGTCATGCACTATTCATGATTTGGTCTCTGGTGCATCACCGCTTGGCTGAAAGCAGTGTGCTTAAGACCGGCCCGATGCACATGACCTGCAGATGCAGATGTGATTGGCCTCTCTCTGTGACATACGCCAGTAATGTGAGGTCACTCCTATTCTGATCAAGCTCCCCTCCAACGCGGCATACAGCAAAGTCTAGGCCCCTACCCTAAAAACCTCCATTTCCCTAGCGACAACAGCGGATGCGTGCGCTTCTTCACAACAGGAAATGCTGTAGCAAACAAAACTGTGAACCCAAATAACCATTAAAGGAATGGTGACTGACAGCACGTACTGTAGGCTTCTTATGTCCCCATTAGCCAAGGGTCAGGTCAACTATCTATTAGGAACCAGAGTCAATAGGGAGGCACCCCACAGGAAGGAACACTCTTGGGACGTCAGCCAGAGTATAGGGGGTCTGCATTCACTCCCACATATTGACTACGCCAACACAAATCACACCCATCTTAATCTGTCATCTGCTTTTATTATTTGTCTTAGCTTTGTCAAAACAGCATTTTTTCTAATCAGTTTTACTTTTTCCAAAAATGTTCCTGAAACAAATGCAGTTCGTGGAAAAAGATATGAGCTCAAGGGTAATTTTTTCATTTTTGCTTTCCGACAATTATGACTACAGTATATAGTTTCTATAATTAAAGCTGTATATACTGAATATAATATCTTAAGATAGAGAATATTGCTATTTCAGGGTGTTGGCATAATATGTGGCACACCATCATCTTATTTTGAAAACTTTATTTGTTAATAATTTATAATCAAGGAAAAGGGTTTTTGCATTTTATGTTTGTTTGAGCATCCTTCCAGACTAGCATGTAACATGATGCTACAAATAGCCAATCATTTTTCTAGCTATCACCCCACATCACGGATAAGACTGGATTGCCAGGGGCCATAGAGGGACAGTAAAACACTAGAGGGCTTAAATCCCCAGACAGAGGATGTCCGGTTTGTGTCGGTCATCTAATTACCCATAATTCTGAGAACAGCAGCCGCTCCATAATCACTTTAGCCTCATCTCCATTCTCCACTGATTGACCACAGCATGGGTACTTTCCAGGGTTGACGTTCCCCGCTGCTAACCAAACCCAGAGGCAAATCATATGATTGTTCCAACGTAGTTGTGGTTGCTCTCCTTTTCGAGTACAGTGGAAGGCTGTCATAATTTCTTCTTATCTATCACTGATCCAAAATTATATATTATGCTTAACCTTAATGCAAAATAAGTAGCGTTGAAAACACTTATGATTGTCAAAATCACAGGTTACTGGCAAGTGAGATGATGCTGTCAGTAATGGTGTTTAATTTAGCCTTAACCTTGTATACTTGGGTAAAATACAGAATGGTAAATGGTGCATTAGCTACTTGCTCAGGGTTATGAACAATACTGCTTGTAGACAGGAAGGAAACCAGGTTGGTCATTTGCTTTCTTGATGTCTGCCAACTGTGGAATATAGCCGTGTCTGGACAGTTAGAAGAGAACGTGGGGCAATCTACATAGCAGTACATTAGAAGCTTGAGCAAATTAGTGGTTTCTAACGTTTAGCCACGGCCGCCAGGTAATGCAAACTGTGTTTAACAGTAGAAAACATATATAAATATATCATTATGTAATTTAGTAATATAGAATAAACACCATTAAATATAACAAATCATTAGTTAATGCATTTGTGTACCTAGATGCCAGGCTTCTCTATTCAATGATTGGCAGATTTCTCAATGAGGGCAAACCCCACAATAAACAGCCAATCATCCACATTAATACCTTTAACTTCGCCTGTAATGAAAGCAAGTGGTAAAATCCATTTTTTCTATTTTGTCTTTTGCCATAGCCATTTATAGACATCATAAATAATACATATACTGTATTTCTAACTAGAGTGCTCAGTTCCTTTAGTAATTACTTACTTGTGATTAGAACTATCATACTTGTGCTGCTTTTTATGAATCATGGCAGACACTGTTGTACAACAGATTAATTACAGAGGTCAGTTAATTGCTTTATGAAAAACTCAACATGAATTAAAAAACAGGTAATTTCAGATATGTTGCAGCTGACACCACTGATATACATGTATCTTAGCAGGTATTCTGCCAGCAAATCCCCCCGTACAGACCCAACATTCTATCAAGTGACCTTGTCTGTGTACCACCAGTGCTAATGCGCGGGGACTGACACACTAATGATTTCAAGGAATATAGGAGGTTATCAGAATCACCTTTAGACCAGCTGGCAGGAGTTTAAGCCCTCTGTGTGTGTGTGTGTGTGTGTGTGTGTGTGTGTGTGTGTGTGTGTGTGTGTGTGCGCGTGTGCTTGTTGGCTAAGGCACAGGGTTTTGGTCCACAAAAAGAGAGTGGGGTTCACACAGGAGAGGCTGGGCTGCCTCAGAGGTCTTAAAAATAGTATGTGTGTGCATGCGTGTGAGTGCGTGTGTGTGTGTGTGTGTGTCTGCGTGCGTGTGTGTGTGACGAGGTGGGGGTGAGAGCACTGTAGCCAGACATGCTCTGCAGAGTGCCTTTGTAAGAGGGGGTGTGGAGGTGTTCCACTGTGTGTTTGTGTGTGTGTGCGTGTGTGTGTGTGTGTGTGTGCCTCATCACCCTGCACAAGGGGAGCCCATAAATAACTCAATACAAGGTTGTGATTCACATCCACTGGCTGGGTAAGTGTACGTGCACGCACACACACACACACACACAAACACACACACAACTGCATACAATCATATTGCAATTAATGTTATCTAATTTAAAATGTGCAAATTAGACCTATGTCTATTATAATTATTATAAAACCTTTGTTATTTTATTTTACACACATGTGACCATAGAATGCATATTCCCTATAGAGACCCAAATAGTTTTATAACTGTGTGAAAGAGTTCTTAAGAAGTGGGCTCTGGGAGAAAGCATTGACAATCTTTTTTTTTTTCTTCTTCTAGGAAACATAATATAACCACAGGGCTCTTTGTTAGGTTTACGCAGTTAGAAACGAAGCAGATATGCAAGTTTCCCCAAAAGGTCCCAGTCAGCTTTTCAGGCATTGCAGATGGTAAAAAAAGCACATTGTAGTAAATGACTGAGGGGGTAAGGGGAAGGGGTCTCAAACACAAGAGACCAGTGAGCACAACATTAACATCCTGCGCTATTGTTGCCCCTGCATTCAATAATTCCTTTATATCTCTGTTGGAATGAACTCCATATACTCTGCTGGATATGTTTGTTTCCGGTGTGTTTTTACACCAGCCTCTTACATATTAATACAGCAACGGTTCTTGTGTGTGGTGAAATGTAACACCCATGGAGCAATGTCTATTCCAGCCATCATGCCAGTACGCATGCAAAACAATATGCTTGGGGGTGTTTTTAATAACATGTTGGCCCCCAAACATTCCTCAGAGTTGGTCTCTTCTGGCAAGTGGTGAGGTGGCTTTACAGTTCCTCCCTATTCTCACGTGAATAGGGAGACCAGGGGTGCTTTGCCACACAGGCGATTCATTAATCAGCGCTAGCTTGCATTTGACAGTGGGGTTTAGAACAGGGCAAACCAACCCTGATGCTGCAGGGACATGACATATCCCCCACCCCCACCCCCACCCCAACCTCAGCTTTACCCCCTTTTCATACAATTACTGTGTGCAGCAGCTGCTGTAGGCTGCAATCATCTGAGTGCCAGGCCATCGACCTCATACCAAGAGTGGTCCAAGCCACGAGCCACATGTTGCCATGGTCAGGTGGTTCAGCCATGGCAGAAATGTGCAAATAAATACAAGACATAGACACCCTCCAATACAGGGCTCCAGACACGCCCTAATTTCACTAATAGTCAATGGTGGCTGAAACTATTAGAGACGGAGATAGCTGCATTAGCATTGCATTCCATAAAGATACTGGTTAGGCACCATCCACTGATGAAAGACACACTTAATCATGTTTTGGCAGCAGTAGGGCTGTGTTTTTCTCTTCAATGGGGGCTTGATTATCATGTCACCACCAAACTGTTGCAAACAAAGGCACACAGACTGACAGTTAAACACTTCAGTCATGGAGAATATTTCATATGAAACCTATTGTTGCCTGCCCCACTTGGGCCTCGGAAAATAGCCCAGCAAAGGGAGAAAATACAGGAATTGATTCCAGAGTCCAAAGCTATTAGTCCAGTGGCCTCAGAAAGGAACAAGGCAATATCTCAAAATGATGAAAACATCTCTTTTGTTAGGCCAGTAGAGTGAACAAAGACACAAGACACAAGGATGATGTGTGAAAACCTAGGATAAACCTGTGGAATGTATGGGGAAGTGCAACGACCCCACAAGAGAATCTACCCAGACGCCAGATCGGATAGAAAACAAGGACTAATGTGCTATGTCACAACACCCTGCCTGAAACCTCTTGTGTAAGGAATTGTCTCTTTTAGAGACAAACAACATGTCATTATACAGATGGCAAACTATTAGGACACATGGTTACCCTAAGTCAACCACAAAAGACTTCATAGAGGAAATTGTGATATTGTAAAGGAAATCATCATAATAATTCAGAAAATGTTTATTCAATGTCACATACCTTGTGATGACCCCAACCCACACACATGTTCAGAAATGAGTACAGAACTATTTTGCTGTGTTCCAATGTAAGCCTCTGTATGAATCTGGAATGCGGCATTGTCAAAAGAAATTGGCTAACCATTGAGCTGGAGAAAAACAGGCACTCTATTGACCTGGTAATCAGACTCTCGATTCACCAGTAGCTGCTTAGCAAGTCAATTTAAAGATCTCTCACCATGGTAGAAAAGCTGCAACCAGTTTCACTTCCCTGTGGCCTCATCATAATTGTAAACTACTTCTGAACTACTGGCCATTACCACAACCTCAAATCAGTTTCCCCTCCCTGTCCAACACTTTTCTGCAAGACTCAAAAATTGCAACATCAACGTTGCACGCCAAAGCCAAGTTATCTTGTGCTGAAATTTTTTTTGGAATTCCTAACATGCTGTGGACATTAGAGCACATTTTTGTGGATTATTAAACCCCATATGGTGACAAGGTGCTCGTGTCTCCACTGTTATAAGATCCTCTGTTTTGGCAGGAGTTACGTTTCCTGCTGTCATAAAAGACCTACAGTACACCAGAAAAGAGCAGAGCAAAGACCAGGGACATAGAGTGGAACGAAAGCTAACTCACTGTGGCCTGAAAGGTTTAATCCCCTCTCAAGAGCTGCTCATACAGTTTTTTACCCTACAGTCCCGAGACATTAAATAGGGTAAAATACAATGAAGGGACTTCTTCCAATCTCACAGACCATGACGCATTTGAGCTATTTGACCAAAGAAGCAAATATCCTGGATAGTCTTTGTTGACTTTAATGCCAACACAAAAAGTCCCTGGACCCAGTCATTAAGAATAAAAAAGACATTCCTGATTCAATACTCAACTGATGCAGTGAATGAAACATACTCTTGCATTGTGTGTGTGTGTGTGTGTGTGTGTGTGTGTTCTCAGCTCCGTCTGAGAGGATTATCAGCTATGACCTTGTGTTTACTGAGCTACCGTACAGTAGCTGATATGGGGAACGCTTCAACAGCAACATTAACTGAAGTCCCACTGAGGACAACTCTCAAAATATCAAACATCCAACCGGATTCGTTTGTTTGCGCCTGGGACATTAGTCTCTGTAAGCATCTTGAGTTCATGCCTGTCATATTCCATCGCTCCGGTAACGCGTTGACACATACACACCAAGTGTATGCATGCACACTAAAGCAAGCACACAAGAATGTGCAGCAGATGTTACCATAACATACCCTTCCACTCATAAGAAAGTTTGATCAGTGGGTCGGTAAAAAGACCCCTTCAGTCCTCAATAGCACAAAATACCACAGATACTCACATCATCCAGGCTGAACTGATTGTTTCAAATAGGAAAGTATAGAGGAAAACCACACTAATAACTGACTGGCAGTCTCACAGCCCCTTAGCAAGACCCCTTACAAAGGAATGTAACAATTAAAAGCAGCACTGCATTGCCAGGGAGGCAGTAAGATGAATTTGCAGCCAATCACTCATTATTCAAAACAGCCCAGTCAAACAGCCAAACCCCAAAGACAGCGCTCATAATAACGGCAAAATCAATACGTGGTAATTATATTGCTTTCTCCCACAAGTGCTTAATTATGAACAGGCTTCAAGGCAAGTAAAACCAAAACTACACTAGAAAAAAAAAAATTATATATATAAATATATATAAATGAATAAATAAAAATTCCTTTTCAAGGAAAACAAATTAAAATAGACTTACTATGGTACTGTGTGAACAGACACATTTTGAGTTTGTCTCACAGAAGACTGGTTGCAGTTTACTAAACCCAACAGCATCTCTCTGACTTACTGTGTGTTATTTTGTTGATGTTGTTGTTGTTGTTTTAACTGCTGAGACACCCTGATGCTAAAGCACTCTCTTCTGGCAGTATGTTAGTCTCAGTTGTTACTAGGTCTTTTACAGCACGGTAGATAGACTGACCCACTTCGAAACCTTGGAAAGCTGCTCCTAGAAAAGTTCACACACATTATAGGAAATACACAGCATGAAATAACTGCAGCAAATTTGCATGGAAAACACAAACGTTGCATCCATAAAGCCTGCGCAGGCTCACAGTTGTCCTACATCCCCTGCTCACACAGTAAACAGCTGTTCAACCTACATAAATATGTCTTTCTGCTCCATCCTGAATTTGCTATTTCCATCTCTCCTTCAAACATAGAGAAGCCATACATAATACTATAATACAATGTGTCCACGGCTGATTTTGAAACATGTACCACCAAGTGCTCTGCTGCAAATAGGCTCCCAATAACCTGGCTCAGGGCTCCACACAAGTACTGAAAATAGTGTAGCACTTCACTAAGGGCAAAGCTTCGGGAGAGGAGAGGCATGAGTATTGGGTGGAGAGCTAAAGTTAATTAGGTTTTCCAGTGAGTGCTTGTTTGCCACAGCGAGCAGAGCACAACGACAGCAGAAACCTACAGTACTGTTTCTGTGCTGCAGAGCTCAAGCACATGCGATACCAGGTGCTGCTGCCTGCTAGCCTCTGATGCCAGCATGTGTAGCAGCGTGTGTGTGCCTTCTGCGATTTGCACTACGCAATATGGTGGAACACTAAAGCTTCCCCTTTGAAGGCCCTCCCTCAGATTAAGCACCTGCCTGTCACCTGCAGCACCAGCGAAGGGTGAAGGGTGGCTGGGTGTGTGGGTGGGGCTGGTCCCTTGTGACATCTCCCTTGTCAGCAACTGACGCTAATGGGATGCATAAGGAGGGCTTTGAAACATGTTTTGCTAGCATGATGTCCAGACATAAGCAGCCTCAATTAGTGAAAAACGGCCTTTCAGGTCTGTCATGTTTCAGGGGAGAATACAGAAGAGGAGGCACTTTAAAGGGGATAATAAAGGGATGAATTTAAGGGGAGTATTGAGTGACTTTAAAGGCCAGGCTACATCAAACACGTATGCAACATACTCTTCCATAATAACCAATGGAACCAGCTAGGAGCACATAAGTGGAGCGTATACACTGCAGAGAGCTGTAAAAATAGAACCGTTTTCTATTTATAATTTTCATGCAAGATGTACACAGCACTTTTACATGGAAATGGGTCATAAACTGTTGATATTTATTTTTAAGCCAAGACACCGGTAAACAGGAAATGACTTGCCTTACATACGCTGCTGGTGTACCCAGTAAACAATAGGACCACATTCTGCTCCGCATACATACATGTTCAATGTGGCCTGACCATTAGGGGGAGTACAGAGGAGTGACTTTAAGTGGGAATATAGATGAGTGACTTTAACGCGAAGGACAGATGAGTTACTTTAAGGGGTAATATAGAGTGAATTTAAGGGAGGGCAGAGGAGTCACTTTAAGGAAGAATAGAGGAATGACATTAAGGGGTAATAGAGAGGATGGATTTTGAGGGTGAATATAAAATTGACTTTAAATAGAGGAAGAGAGGAGTGACTTTAAGGGGTAATATAGAGGAGTGACTGAGGGAGAATAGAGGCATGACTTTAGAGGAGGACAGTATGGTGGCGGGTCATGAGCAGAGAGAGAGCCATGGCAGGGGGCAGAGCAGTCAGTGCTCCAATATGAACTCAACAGTCTGGAATGTAGCTGCTTCTTGACCCCAAAAACTCCCTGTTGGTCTCCGGTGGCCAAAACAACAGGGCCGCTCCTTCACTGGAACTAGCCAATGCCCCCACTCACTTAGTGCTGGATTTAAGAAGAACAGAGTGAAAAATAGGCGAGGAGAGGCCTTATTGGATTAAGCCTCTCCTGACTGTTCTAGAAGATGATGGAAAGAATGTGAGCGCTCACAGCAGTCTGTATCAACAGGTCTTGTTTGCTTAAGTTTGAGAACTTTGTGGGGTTTAGGCCACACATTTTTATTCCCAGAAAGAATCAGACATGCATGGATCCAGCCCCTCACACGGCAGTCTCTCATATGGAGGGCCTCCTTGATTCACTCGGGCCCTTCAAAAGAAGCTTTTAAGCAGCCAATGGCAATGCAGAGCTGCTCTGGGGAGGTTGTAATAGCAGCCAAACGTTCTATTTAAGAAAATGCAGAATATGATGCTTTCAACGTTCTAACCCTATTCATCTTATCATCACCCTTCCTGGTCAACTGCTCCATGTATCCCCTTCTCACACATACTAATAGGTGTCTCTTTGTATGATGACATTTGTTTGGAGTAGTTTAGACATCCAGCACACCCACTTTGATATCACATGTGCGTCCTATGACAGTAAAACCCATATGCTATGGGTACAATGCACTTGATACTGTGTCATAATAACACATAACACCATCAAAACATATGGAATACTTAGAATCATCCCGCCAACAGATTGCTTGTGCACACCATTAACGTATTATTACATGCTATGCTCTCTGACTGTGTGTAAATGACAGCGCCCTTGTAGGACTGGCACCTGCCCCTCCAAACCTGCAGACCTGGCTGGCGGAAGTCAACGCGGTCACTGGCCATGCTCCAGTTCACAGTCTATAACACATTCCAAACAAATTCAATAGGTGGGTTAGCAACCATCACGCCTACAGTCGAGGTTCATTAGACTGCTCAATAGAGCCTTGTGGAATGTGTGAGCAGGCACATCACTGCATTGTTCCCCAGTGGCTCCTCTGGGAATGGGCTGTGCGCGAATCACAAGCTAGACGAGCAACAAAGCTGTGCCATTGCATGTAATGGCATATGACAGCCACTTCAATGACTGGATGCCTCCATTGTACAAAGCGCTGAACTGTACCAACCGTCGCCTGTGTGGAGAATCGATGCACAGCAGAATGCCAGAAACTCATTTATCTTTTCGCATTGATGGAGGCGCTTTCCTGGTTTGGCTGAACTCTTGTCACCGGTTAGCATAATGTTTGCGAGGAGGCAAGGCGAGGTTGGGCAAGTGTCTGCTGGAGAGCAGGCTGGGTGCTACAGGAGTCTGTTTACAGCGGTTTTGGCATGCTCGCTCGCTCACTTTCTCCCTCTATAAAACTTTTGTTTTCCCTCCCTTCCTGGAGCCAAGCCATCAGTAGTAACTGACACAATTGTGAGCTGGTGGAAAACAGCACTCTAATGAAGCGGCGGACCTCATCAACGCATCTCGGCTGGCGGTGTGTCAGCAAAGGACCAACCGCATGCTGCAGGACGCGCCAAATATGACTTCCCCAACAGGCTTTATATTTCAGCACTCGAACACAAGTCCAAATATAAACATAGCAAAACACAGAAAAGCAGAGGGGGTGGGCTCGAGCACGTTCCACACTGCGCCACATGTCAGTGTAATCTCAGTTGCCAGACTGGCTCATAGAGCCCCATTAAAGAGCTGTCGGAGGAAATCATTAATCCCAGAAGGTAGCAGGGGACAGATGGTACGATGATGGAGGATCGATTCTCTGGCGGGCCTCCCCACCGCCTCCAGAGGTCTTCCCAGAGGCAGCAACTGGGCTAATCCGTTCAAAAAGGTCCGCTCGACACGTTGAGCCAAGCCTGGGACATCACCAGCTCGTCCCCTCAGCTCAACGTCTAGTTTGTTCCCAGCAGTACAATGTGACTAGTACTGCGGGCACTGGAGGGCATTAGATAAAAAGTGGAAAGGCATTTGTTTCAGAATGTCTGGTTAGGAAAAGCATTATGAGGACTTTGACCTCCCCCTCAGGGCCCCTTTATGAGGTCTGCAGATGCAGAGAGGGGGTGGGGTCTTTAGATCCTATACATGGCCGTCAAAGAAGCCCCGTTTCTTTTCAAAGATGCCTGGAAGCAAAGCCGCCGTCGTGAAGTGGATACACATGTATGTCCATCCAAGTATCTCTTTATCAATTATTATTGGCCAGCCAGCTGTCCTGGAGATTCATCCAAGTCAAATATCACATATAATATCAATTTATCAATGGACTGCTAATCGCATTGGCTACCTCAAGCAGTGTTTTGCTAATGCACTTGGGCGATCGCTTTTCTCCCAAGGCGGAAATTAAATCTGTACTATCAATATTTTGCTGAAACGACGTGACCCTTCAGGGCAAGTCATGTTTCAGGATGTCAATTAGTGTCATATTCAGCCACAGCCCCTCTATACATTAGTTTCAGGATGTCAATTAGTATCATATTCAGCCACAGCCCCTCTATACATCGCTTACTGCTAAAGTGTAACTTGTCCTGGACAAGAACTAATAATACTAAGCAAACATGCTGAGTTGCCTGCCAGACACTGTTGTCCCTGGTGTTGTTAATCACTAGCTTTAGGGTTAGCACAGTCCTAATCTTTCTAAGTTGTCATGGCACTGCCCAATACTGTCACCTTTGCATCCCAGCCTCTCCTAACACGTCAATTATGCACACATAGCATATCACATAGCATATAGCCGTATGTAGCAGTATAATATGTACCAGCATAACAATTATAGTAATTCATCTACATTATGAATGTTTATAAATTGCTTAACTACTGTTGTGCAGAATATTCAATATAGTTGTACTTACAAAAATCATATATTTATATATATTTATATATTTTTTTCGCATTTTGTATATTTCCTATTAGTATTTTACTTTATCTTTGTTATTATCTGCCTTATTTAATGATACATATCCATATAAACACTCTGACAGGGCAGACACTAAGTAACAATATTGTACGTTTGCATGTCTGAATAACAGACAGACGCAAACAACAAAGAGCCATCAACGTCCAGACATACTGCAGTATATGCACACTTTAAAGTCTAACTGAAACGTGCAATATCCTTGCTTTCTCTATGAAATATATAAAACATATCAAATGTCAGAATGTTGCTAGACATTAGTGAGATACTGTAGTACGGTATTAGCAGTAATAATAAGAGTGAATTGTCTTGAGTAGCATGCCAATAAGTCTAAAAGCATTCATCTTTTACCTGGTTATTCTACTAGCCATTGAAGCTATCTGCATGACAAGGGTCCACGTTTGGGAGTAGCACATTGTACGATCCACATGTGCAGTAGGTATTCAACCAAAATACAGTGAATTATGCTACATATGCACCAAAATATTAGCCAATAGTCACATATTAAGACACAAACTCACTCAACCACAGGAGACAGTGATGTGATTGCTATCAAGAAGGAGACACATTGGCCTTAACTCCTCCTTATACACTATAACTCTTTTATTAAAATGTGTGTAGCTAGGCTACCTCTTTATATGATCCCAGACCACACCAGTAAATTGTGTACTAAATGACTGATCATGGCTTTTATAGCTGCAGGATAGATATATTTATCTCCTAAATTAAAAGAAAGTCTGTTGGCAATTGTTGGTGTTGGTAATCTCACAACGATTAGCATATGAGATTAACATGTAAATATTGTCGCTACAATAATTACAGCCTCAATGTAGCAATGAGCACACATTTATTTAATGCATGACATTTTCTTTCTCCTTGCTTTTCTATTCAGCCCCTACAGCACCATAATACCGCATTTCTGCTCTTTTAGAGGCAAGACGACTAATCTGAGCGATCAACAACATGTCACAAACATTGTCACTGACGTCCAGGACAAACAAGAGAGTGTTTACCGTACACATGCTGGGGAAACCGAAGATCCCATTCCCACGGAAACAAGACAACCCACATCCTTAGCCTGCAGGCAAACACTAAATAATCAGGGCATACAATTGATGCTGCTCTATAACCTCCAGATATTAAGTGCATGTTTACGCTCCACAAAGAAATAACTCATTCAACAAACTTCTCTCAATCACCAAACTGCCATTGTGTAACTGTCAACAACGTGCAACACATTAAAACCTACAATACCATACATTCATGTATGAGTGCTAGCATGGGGGACATGCATATTACCCAGACTGTCAATAACAGGCTCGCTGTGGTGCTAGAAGAAGAAAAATCAACATCAAGACAACAGCTCTAGCTAGATAATAAGATGGCATCTCAATAATGCGCTGTCTTCTCCCAAAGGCTGTTTCCAAAACAGAGATAAGAAAGCATTCATCTCCCGG
>JAODLL010031516.1:0-22997 GCA_026546735.1 Forbesichthys agassizii | reverse complement strand
GAGCCACTGTAATACTACTAGGTACTACTGCTATGAGAGCCCCTGTAATGCTACTAGATACTACTGCTATGAGAGCCACTGTAATACTACTAGGTACTACTGCTATGAGAGCCCCTATGATGCTACTAGATACTGTTGCTATGAGAGCCACTGTAATGCTACTAGATACTGTTGCTATGCTACCAGGCCGGCGGTGTCTCTGGACCTACTTGAGGTGCATTGTGGATCCTCCTTGTGCGATGGCCACCAGCAGACCCCCATGGTCCCCCCATGTGTAGAAGTGAGGCCCGGCAAGAGCCTGCACACACGCACACACACACGCACACACACACACACACACACAGTTCTTGGTCATTATTGTCTGAGGTGTATTTAGCCTTGTAAACAGCGAGGGCTCTTCATACACAGACCTCCCTCCATCTTGCCCCGGCACTACTAGAGACATAGACGTTGGGCTTGTTGGCCAGGTTCTTGCCTACTGACCCTGTGAGAAAAGAACAGAGAGACTGCGTTTACCGCTAGCGTCAATGCTAACAGAATTAGCTTGTTTTTTAGCAGTGCATTTTGGTCATGGTTCATGAGTTACTGCCGTGTATAGAAGTATAGAGGTGTTGCATCTGAACACCTTCATTGTAAAACAACAATGATCTCTGCATGGTTAAAATGCCTTTCTAAGTTTTATGTAATTTTCCTGTAACTTAACTGGTTTTCTGGGAAACAGGGAAAGAAAAAAGAAAATAAATCCCACTTCAATTGGTTATGTGGCTAATTAGATCAAATTATTTTTTGAAAAAAGGATAACTGATCTTAGTTACATGTACTTAATTTGTGTCTGTGCCAATATAAGCAGAATGGCCTAGTAGGCAGAGTACATTACCTGCTAATGCAGCCATGTAAACGTTTCAGAAGGTGAACGTGTGGAAAAAGTAATCTGATAGTCCAGTTGGACGCTACAGGTGAAAGTCTCTCTCCTATGTAAACTGTTTTGAGTACTTTGAAAAGTGCTACATAAAAGTGTGATGATGCTAATGATGATCTCACATTTGACTGTTAAAGAATTCAAACAAAATCATAAAAACAAACTAACTGGAAATGGGTTACAGAAAGCGAGGTTATACAATCTCTATGGCGCTGGCTTTGTTCTTACAGATCATTTGACCACCACCAACAACCAGAACGACGACTTCATGTGACTCTGCGTCTTCTCCGCTCGAGACAGCAGCTTTGATTTATGGTTCTGCTGGGCTGTTGCCTCAGCGCGCTACAGAGAGAGGACACCGGGGAAGTGTCTCCGCTGGGTCAGCGGCCCTCCGATAAAAGAGGAATGGAGAGATACGGTGGTCTGCTCCGCTTTACTGTACTGTGCGCTGCAGCACAAATAGAACCAAGAGGTGAGAACAGGTCGATTTAGCCCCTCTGGGGGGGAAGGGGGAGGGGGGGGGGGGGACGTGGTACGAGGAACGAAAAGAAATGGCAAAGAGTGAAACTTCAGCGGCAGCTGATATTAATACCCCGTCGAGGCTGGAGATTTAAGGGCTTTACAGACGCTGAGCTGTGCCGTTCGGTGCACAAAGTGGACGCGCGGCGACGGCTCATGTTGACACAGGCAAGGAAAAGACACTCAATTGGTCATTATTGTAGCTCTGTATTTCTCAATTCTCTGCATGTGAAACTCGGAATGTGGAGCCAATCCTAACTAAACGTTACACACACAAGAAATCCGAGTCATATACGCAGAAGATAGATGTGGCGCGCTATGTAACGTTGAGGTCATACAACTGTTAACACATGCATGCGTTGTTACGGTATGTCAACAACGTTACATAACATACAAAAGGGCAATGCAGATCCACTTCGTTATGCCGGTAAAATATTTTGAAAGCAAGGCTCCTCGTGACCAAAGAACTCGTAGAGACGACAGTAATGAGCAGACAGGCACGTCGCTCCTTATTTATCAAAACCCATTTGAAGTTGAACCGCCGCGAGGCTTTCCATCGAGGAGCTTAATGGCGCCTCGAACATGAATTACTCGGCGTGCGTGTGGCGGCTAATGACTCATTTAGGAGCGCTTCACACAGAGCCACAGACACCAGGCAATCACCGAACGTTCCAAGAGAATTCTGTGTCATTAGGCCGAACTGACACTGCCAACCGCCGTTTGCTGGGTAAACACAGTGATGAATATGTGTGTGTGTGTGTATGCTCTCGGGTATTCAGAAAGTACGAGTGGTCTGGTTTAAATCGACTTCTGAGGGTCGAGGCCAAGTTCGCGCATATTTGCCTCTGCAGCTGTAATTCGCACATCTGCTAAACAGCGATAACAGCGGTAACGGGCGCCGCCGTCTGCTGTCCCCGATTCCCTCTCTTTCTCTCACTCCCTCTGTCTCCATGGCAATTATCTAAAAAGAATTTAATTACAGAGACAGGCCGAGCACGGATGGGGGAGGTGGGTGGTGTCGAGATGGCAAAGCCCGAGCCAATCAATACTTTCCGCAAGCGGTGGAAAAGGCAGAGGGGCGCAGGTCCTTTCACGATGCCGCTTCAGCCAGCGCGGACCTCAGCAACGCGAGTGGCTTGGCTCTGCACTCAACGACGAACTCCACACAACGCACGTGGTACATGCACGCGGCGACCGGAACCATCGTGCAGTACATTGGAAACCTCCATTTCCTGTGGCTCGGCCTGTACAGGAAGCCATCCTCATCGCGAACAGAGACAACGCGGCCCCATAGAGGAAGGCCGTGTGGATCACCACATCCTTTGATTAACTGTTTCCTGGGCTCGTTACTGGCAATCATCCCCCAAACCTGTGGCCATGATGAGCCCTGGGGCTGACTCCTTGGACAGTATGGGCATTCTCCTCAGCTGGATGTTCAACAGCTGGCTCCAGCGCTGGGCCAGGTGGAGAGAGCAGCCTTTAGAGGGCTGGAGGAGGAGAGGAGGAGGAGAAAGGGTTAAGGGAAAGGAGAGATGGGAAGGAGAAAAGGAGAGGAAGGGAGAGATGAGGATATGAGAGGAGAGAGAAGAGGGGATGAAAGGAGAGTTAAATGAGACCAATGGTATCATACCGTACAATACAGTCATATTAAAACGAAAGAGATTCTCGAGTAATAACCGCATACTTTCAATCCTTCCCTGTGTGCACTGCTGTGCTGAATGCTGAAAGCTGCACCTGCTCGCTGTCATCTCTTTGATGTTCAGCATATACGGTTACATATTTGCTTTAGCTTGTCGGCCCTCCTATGGGAAACTGGCCTGGCCGCCCCACAAACGCACCCAGAGCCACACCCGCGGCGTACCTGGCAGTCCGCGGCGGGGGACTGGAGCAGCTCCCAGGTGCCCCCCTTGTCGAAAGTGATGACGGAGCGCATGTTGTCCTCGCTGACTGAGCCGTTGATGAGCGTGGCCACGAAGACGCCGCGCAGGCCCTCCACGCGATGCAGGTCGGCGAACGGCTCATTGGCAAAGTACCTGTGGGGAAGACAAGATGGCGTCTTTACACCTGCAGCACACCGCACCATTAGTCACAGAGCTTACTTCACATTTAACGCGGCAGACAGCAAACCGGATATCATTTTAGTGGACGAGAGCAGGATGGCGAAAAATACCGGTGCTGGCAAACGGCATGTCGTCGAAAGTTCAAATATATTATACGTGTGTAGCCGACCGAAGCACTTCCGTATGACGGTGATGTAGGCCAATCACTGGGCTGATGCCTGAGACTGCAGGGGATTGAGGGGGAATTAAGACAAGGCTGAGTTTACTTGGTAGAATAGAACAGTGAGAGCAGAGAACACAGCTTATTGTTTAATAAACAGTTGAACTGAACAGTTTTGCCTGTTTATTGGTTTGACTAACACTTTTGAATGTTGGTACAATAAAATGTTTTTTTTTTTTTAAATAGCTTAATTGTAGTAAACTAAGTTTGCCGCATTGCTGTAGCTTAGTTTGCTACATTTCTCTTGTAGTGAAGCTTAATTTATCGTAGAGTGACTGGTAGCTCAGCTCAACGTAGCTTGCCCAACACTGGAGTAACTTCTCTCAGAGCTGTTACAATATAGTAGCTTGAGGGAAGAAACATGCTAGATCTGGTCTGCAACCCTGGTTCTCAGTTCAATTGGTATCACAGTAGTATAGGTAGTGTTAAACGGTACAGTGAAATGCTGCAGACATGCAGTATTGCTTCACATGGGACTTTGAGTCTCCTTTATATTATTATTAGGTATGGAGCTAAAAGCTACTGGAAGCTACCATGTGACCTACTTTGTTTAGCTTTGTGCCTCCTGTCCACATACATTTAATGTCGCACCAAGGTCCATAAGAAACTAATGCTTTGTTCATTAGTATGCTGAAGAAAAAGAGGAAACCGTATAGGTATCTAGGATCAATCTATGCGTGTTACATGTGTGTGTGTGCCACTACATCTGTAAGTTGATACGTCTGTTGTGTAACAAAGTGCCGTGTAGAACACAAAAACAAACAAACCGCTGGCAATATCCCCACTCGCTCTCATTAAGCCTGTTTGCACCAGAGCAGCAAGCCATGTGACTCTAGAGGAAATGGTTCATTACAAGGTACAGTAGGAGGAAACGCACTGCTCTCCCCTACGGTCGTGGCAGCGTTTGCTTTCATCAGGGCAGACGGCAGCGGTCAGCTTCCGCTTTCAGAGAAACATATGGGGAAGTCAGCGTCTGTCTACTGATAATTATTAGTTATTATAAACCACAGAGCAACACGATGACAACATGTACGAAACCAGACAGTCATATAAAAAATAGGTTGTAGGTCAACCAAGACTGTGCTTACAACACGGCGTGTACTGCACTTTGTTGACATCTTTGTTAAATATCTATTGTACAAGACAGTTCTCTACAAATATGGGCCCGATAATTGTTATGTCATTTGAGTGGCATGTTTATTGAAAACTTCTTGGTGCATTTCTGGAGTGACTGACACCAGTGGGACAAAATGCACTCAAGACTGTCAGCTTAGTGTTTTAGTGACGGGCCATACTGGCATATGTCATGACAATTACCCAGAATCCCTTCTGACTGATATTAAAGGCAGCGGTCCACGTGAACCTTTGCATATAAGGCTAGTGTACTCTGAAGAATATTTTTAAATAATTATTTAAACACACCTTTATAAGCTTGCTTGCATGCAATGTCATCTTTAGTTTGTCGTTGTTATTATTATTATTCTATTTTTATTTTTACATATTATTTGTCTTGCTTTTTATTTTTACATTGATATGATATTTGTTTTTATTGATTGTTCTGTTATTGTAATTTGTTACAAGTGTTACTCATCTTTCATTGTGCCTTGGACAAATTATTCTGCTTGGTCCCCCTGTCAAAGCACTACGTAAAACACTTTGTCTGCACCTGATGAGCGTGTTGCTCCCAGAGCCCTCGGGACTGTAATACAGCACGTTCTCCAGCGACAGCGAGAAGGACAAGCCCTGCATGTCCGAGATGTACAGGTGGGTAACGTTGTTGACGTGGTTCACACACGCAAACACTTGGTCCTCCGACGCATCCGCAATGTAGTACTCCTACAGAGAGGGTGGAGAGACAAGGGGAAAGACAGGTGGTCCAGAAGTCGCTGGTTCCAACCCCGCTAACTCTTCACCAAGTGTGGAGGTGTCCCTGAGCAAGACAGCGCCTTCAGTGTACAGTATGTGTGTGTGTGCGTGCATGCGTAAGAATGGGTGAATATGGGGCTATACTGTTAAGTGCATTGAGTGGCCGGAAGATTGGAAAAGCCCCATATAAATGCAGTCAATTTACAATAACAACAACAACACCCTTTGTTTACTTATGTTACAACGAAGGTTTCCAAAATATATCAAAAAGCATATAGTAAGCCTCTTGCAGGGCACATGCCCCGGGTTCATCAATTAAGAAAGGCTTATTTCATCCATGATTTTAACTCATCTCAAGTACACTCACTGTGATTGGATGGCGGGTCATAAATTGGGCTGCTTTCATTGGCTGGCGGTTGTAGGAGACCCACAGCTGAACAGATGTGGACTCAGAGCTCCCGAGCAGTTTCTGGAGAGAGGAAAAGCCACAATGGTGTGTGTGTGTGAGAAATACCATTACCATTTGTTTTAAAAACTATTCAAATGAACAGCTATGACACACACGGAACATGCATTTCACGGTTCCACTTTGTTTCATATACTGTGCACCCTCCATCATAGTCTGTGTAGTCATTTCTAAATAGATTAAAAACACAAGAACGTGCGCTGATTGATGGGGATCAGACACACCAACGCCCAGAAAAAATGTCATGATCTTGTTTACGAACTATAAGCAACAAGCCCAAAGGGAGACTGAACTGCCTCTATACTGCATGTGTCTGATGTCAACAGCACATCCCCTGTTGAATGCTACGGTCAAAACACATCTTTGTTTAGTCACAAACACAGACAGAGACAGAGAGAACAAAATGGAGACTAATAAGTGCCAACAAGGAGCAAAGAAGGTACATGTTAAGATATTTTACAGTACGTAAAGCTATGCAAGAACATTACTGCACCACCTTACCACTCACACTAGTCAATACACAGTACCTGTATTGGCCTGGGTTCAGTGACAACATTAGAAAGTAAGGAATGCTCGACAGTTCAGTTATAATCTGATCAGACCTGAAGTGTGCGTTCCTGGAAGAAAGCGCATTCCTGCATTGTGTAGGAGGGAAGAAACCTAGCATCAAAAACATAGCACAGGCAACGGAAATGTACCCTCTTAAAGCTACTCAATATGCGCACGAGTTTAGCCTTGGTAGCTGTACTCACTACCACAACATTCAGTTAACTGGAATAGTACTGTGGCTGCTGCTGGGATTAGACAGTATATTGTTCACATAGCCGACCATGTTTATTTGCATAGGCTTTCATTACAGAGTCAACAGCTTCAACAGGTCAGCAATTGAGACATGCAACATATGCAAATATAGCACTGCTGGGCCTTACTCCGTCTTCATATATACGCTGAGGATAGGCTGTGTAACATCCAGTACAGAAAATGAGGTCAATATACTACTACAATGCCCAATGGGCACTGCTGTTCCAATGCTTCAGCACCACAAGCACTGAAGCAATATGAAAAGAAAAATAGAAATACTGCGTATTTGAGCTGTGATGCTTACATGTATACTGTATAGGACAGGGCATAGTCTTCTAACAATTTTAATTCAATGTTTGTTAATGAAAATCAAGGGGAAAAATAACACAACTCATGTTAAATGAAGGGGAAAACACCAGAAATCATGTGAAATAGGTAGGAAGCCTCATGTTTATTATAAATGGTAAATGGACTGAATTTATATAGCGCTCTACAGTATTTTGCCTGACATTCACCCAGTCTCACACACATTCATATACTCCGATGGTGATTGCTGCCAAGCAAGGTGCGACCAACCACCGGGAGCAGTTAGGGGGTTGGGCATCTTGCACAAGGATGCTTCCAGGTAGGTCAACACCGGGGTTTGAAGTGGTCTGGGAGCCCAGCACCCAGACCACTAGAACATCCTGTCCCCCCATTACTGGTGTTCTCACAGACACACACCGCACAATTTGTCAGCTCTGCAGCATGACTGGTCTTCAGTGTTGCTGGTGTTCAGACACTGCACAATTTCTCAGCTGTACTGGTTGATTCATTGACAACTTGTGTTTGGGAGACAGTAAAAGTCAATTACATCAAAGTCTGTTGTAAAAGGGAACACACATATTTGCAAGATTTAGATTTCGATTCAAATGAGAATTTATTACATATTCATCTTCAGTAAGTGATTAAGTTAAGTAAGACCCCTGATGAAGGTCTCAGTAAGTACTAAAACTATGTTTAATGTAAAATAATGTGTTTATGTGGAGTATTATACATTATACTATTAAAATGAACAACTTTGGCAATCATTTAAAGCATCGTCACAGTTCCTGTGTAGCCTCAGAGGATGGATGGATGGATGGATATATATATATATATATATATATATATATATATATATATATACACACACACACACACCCTCTGTGGTTCACATTTCCTACAGGTGTCCTCAAACAGCTGGCTGGGCAGAGTGCCCGTCAGAGTGAGCTATAGTGGTATTTAGCTCTGTTCAAGCACCCAGACGGTGCTTATCGGCTCCATCGCCCACCCTGGCAGAGGTGGTCTCTACAACAACCCCCACCCACACACACCAACTAAAATACTTTTGATATTTGCATATTTCTTAGTACCTTGTCGTTTAGTGCACGACATAACATAAAGGTAAATCCCTGTACAGTATATTACCATAGCCTGTGCTTTACTCTAGAACATGTAATTGATACAGGGATTATGGATGATAGTAGCATGTTGAGCACAAATACCAGCACTACAGGTGGGACAATGGGCTCTCTGAGCTACACGGCCATCGGTGTGTGCGTGAGCGTGCGTTTCATTGAGTGCCTTGGCATCGCTAGCCTCTGGTAGTTCTACTGCCTTCTATTCAGTCCATTGATTTGTTTGTACTCTAGTCTCCAGGGCTGTCTGACTGCCGTGATGCGAAAGCAAAGCGGCTACAATGCTTTCTCAAATAACAAATGTAAAAGTGTGTGTGTGTGTGCATACGTATACATGTGTGTGAGTGGGTTAGAGAGAAAGACTGGCAGTTCCTGTAGGCCCACCTAATGTGCTGCTGATTTGCAGTCATGCTACAAGATAAGATCAAATTCCTTTACACAAGAGGGGATGAAAACAACTGTTCACCTATAAAGATTGCTATAGTAATCTAAACATTCTGGTGTTCAAAATAACCTGTATATGCAGTTTCCTGCTGAAAAGAGATAAGGCCTATTTTCTTTTTACCCTCTTATTGTGGCTTTCAGCATCTGGGGGGGGGGTTGGGACTGTTAATCTCAGAATCTTTAAGAGAGCGTAGCACGTCACCCACACATTCAAAAGCTCAATTCTCCCACACAGGCCATATATCGATTGTGTGCAGTGAGATCGCAATGCACAAGCCTGGATTATAGTCTAGTGGGGTTGTGGAAGGCAAGAGGCATAAAAAGAGAGTTGTGTTTCAGTTTCAAAACTGAAAATGATGGATGTATGGATGTACGGACTGCCCCCCCATCCCACCGTACTGTGAGAAAACTGAACACTGAAACAGCTCAGAGGTAATGATACTCTAGCATGGTAGCTAAAGGAAAGAATACAACCTCAAAATCCTCTATACAGGAGAATGCATACTTCTTTAGTCTAGACATTGACATGCTTGACATTTCCAGTTCAGGGTTGTTGCTAATGCAATTGCTTAGCAAACAAACACTGGGTCGAATTGCACAGGACGACTCAGTGCTGTCATATTATTTACGAAAAGGAAATGTTAGTGGGATTCAGTGTAAACAAGTGTTTCAGAAGCCACCGGAAAGCCAGTGACACTTCAGGGAGGAGATCTCGATGGCTTCATCTTCCCACAACTTCATCTGTAGAAAAGCCAGGGAATATCTGTGTGTGTGTGTGTGTGTGTGTGTGTGGGGGGGGGGGTTATCAACATTCCTACTACATCATTTAAGCCATCTTCCCTAAGCCTCCAAAGGCGGTCGTTTCTCATTGCGGATTATCAGTGCCATTTCTCTCTATCTCAGTTGTTAGATGAAGCTCTCCTTTCCTAGGTCTGCAATGAGGTTCAAGCAGCAGCGGTGCCTAAAGGGCCGGCGATATTCATTACTCTGTAATCCTATTAGTCCAGACCAAATATAGAAAAGCCTAGAAAGGGAGTGGGACCAAATTAGAAGAACCATTCATTACCAAACAAAGGGGAATAATATACTGTAGCTTTGGATGTGTGCTCCACACGTTAGAGCCTGCAACCCGGTTTACAGTTGGCTTGTCTTGTATACGGGGGAGGTGTGTGGAGGGGCGGAAAGCCCTCAGGACAGCGTTCATGGCAGCTTTCATGGACTCTCCTGGGGTTAGGAGAGGTTGGGATGGGGGTGGGGGCTGTGGGAGGGTGGAGGTCGCAGAGAGGTCATAGCGACAACTAGCTGCAATGGCAGCTAGTTGTGAATATGTGTGAGTCTTATAGGGGTCACTTTTACACCACAGATGTACAGTCACAGTGTGTGTGTGTGTGTTCAGCCTGCACCATGTATCCCATGACCCAAATAATCGGGTAAATTTAGAATGCAAACATGAATGTGCATACACAGTAGGTTATTTATTAATTTTATTATTTCAAATGTGACCTTAATTGAATCTTCACTAACTGGGCCAGCTTGCAGGCATGCAGCTATGGAGAGTTCGTTCCTAAATATTTAGGAACGAGAGGGCCTCTCACTTTACACTTTTTAAGTGTAAGCAAAAGGCCCTGTTCATTTACCAGGCCGTGTTCAGACATGTTCATGCAATGTCATTGCATTAGACTAGTGGAAACATGGGTGTTTGTGCGCGCACACACAAGTAATGACACATTGCACACACGGGATCAATGTGGCTTTTCACACTATACCAGTCACAAGTCGAGAAAGGTTATTTCTATCTATAATGCAGAGGCATGCACTTAAAAAAATATATATATTAAAAAAAAACGCATGCCAAATGCTCGCTAGAGTTCCAGAGCCGTGACCTATCCAGATGCATACTGGTCACAATCACACTGCAGCAGTTTCTTTAATCGCCATCTATGTGGAGACCACTCAGGCAGATCAGGCTTTTGGAGCCTGACGGACATTGGATTTTTAAGTAAATATTTCGTAGTAAATAAACTCCTTAAAGCATCTTCCAACAGGGTTTGGATTTTTTTTTTTTAACGAAAAGCACGTTATCATGGATCCCTCAAACAAGCCTCAATATCATTTCATTATTATCTGCAAACACTGGAGAGAAAGGTTTGATGTTCTTCCTGAATAAAACCCGTTATTGTCGAGCAAATTCTCCACCTCCAAGCAATCAAAAGTAACTCAAGTTTCTTTTTCAAATGTTTATTTTTTTCGCTCTACTCTAAATTAATCATTAACAGTCTTGTTCTGCTCTTATGTATTCAGCACTTTATTCTTCAGCCCATTTGGACCTTTGTTTGATGATTTCATTATATAGGGATATGGTAGTAGACATGATTGCAAGATGCCGGAACTATTCTGATATAATATTGGTTGCTTACAACTGCATGTAATGTGTATGACCGGTTCAACTATCTGACAAATGTACTACATGTAAGTCGCTTTGGATAAAAGTATCTGCCAAATGCTGTAAATGCATCATCTAGTTGCATGATACAGTATACAATAAAGGTCAATAAGTCATTATAGCCAATATAGCCAATGTGACATTTATGTGATGTACCAAAATTGATGCTCCGGTATATCAGCTCTAGAACTATCAGCTCTAGTTTTGCATGTCCCCACGACATCGGTTCTGACTGCATTATCAATTTATTTTGTGGGCTTTGCTGGAACATGCAAGCCCACACCATCGTCCGCTTACGTTTACACAGCGTGAACACATTGTGTGCTAATGTGTCAAGACACTAAAACACATTTTCACACAATAACACAGACACACTTTTCATCCATGGGAAATTACAGCCGCGAGATCAGGAACAGGGCTCGCTCAAATGCATTCAAAGGAGCAAGTATTGTGCATTGAGTGGAGTTAAAAGTTCAGTGTTAAAAGTGTTTAATCGGTTACAATTCTACAACAGGCTTCTGTTAGCCCATGCTAAACCTCAACATACTGCACAGAGTGTTGTCTTTGAACCAAGAAGAGATATGGCATAATCCAAATCATAACCGCCATCTCTGTTTGGCAGACAGTGCCTCACTATGCGAGCACTAGAAGACTAACGAAAACAAATATGCTGCAATAATAGGTGCATCACATCCTACGGCAAATTATGCTCCAAACGCTGATATTGCATTGAGAAGAGTGAGTTGAGAATATACACAGTAGCTTAACACAACACTGCCTTACTTCGCAATTCAAACAACTTCCAAATCTTAACTGACCCCTTGGTCAGTATCCCAAAACTCAGTATGGCCCTCCAAAAGAAAAGGTGGTCCTAAGAGGGTTGCATACTTTGTATTTTTATTTTATAAACAAGGACATGGTTCAAACATCCATCATTGAGAAATACAATCCAGGGTTCCCACTGTATGTGAAATATCAAATTTCCTGGCTTGTCCCTGACGTTCACTGACAAGACAAAAAATAAAATATAAAGTCCGTGACCTATACGGAAAACAGGCCACCAATACTATATCTGTGTGAAAAGGACAGCCATCATGGCAACGATTAACAAACTGAAAATTAATTATGATATTTCACGTTGTTACTACTGCTCATGCACACATTCAAATCAATAGTTTCAAGATTAGTTAACTTGAGACATCAAAATACTATGCCAGTAACAGTTTCACTAACAGCAACAAAAATGTAAACACACTGCTAACAAAATATCCTGACATTTTATGATTTACCCCACAAAAAGAAAAATCTAATCGCATGAATTTCCATGTGTGAAAAACACTTAAAAAGGACATGCATTCCAGAAATGGCAAGGCCAATGAGAACCTGATAATTACATTTAGTAAAACTAGCTAAAATAGGCACTCCACTATCTTCACATAGAAAATAGTTGTTTGCTGCTATATTAATGGTTAAAAAAATAGCATGGAGTAATTGCATTGTGACCAAACATGACCATCCTCCAGCTACACAAGCATGTCAGTGAGCAGTAGAGAGAATTGCATGGAAATTGCAATATCGATATTCATTTCAACATTTTAAAAATGAGGAAATGCACAAAGGTTGTGGGAAAATGCATAAAAATAGATTAACAGATCAAAACAACACATTTTCAACTGAGAGTCATGTTGAACTGATACAACAGTAATTCCAAGCTACCGAGGAGGCATTCTTTTTGGCCATTAATGTTTCCTCTTCCATCTCTATTATGTCATTAGCTTCCTCAGCCACACATCTTAGTTGTGTTTGATTTAGACAAAAGTAAGCCAAACAGCCAATGAACGCATCTTTTCACAAAATAAATGGAATATTGCACTTCCTGCAACATTTTCAATATGATATTGCGCAAAGTGATATTGCGATAACGATGCAGATTCTAGTTGTGCACCGCTAGGGTGTGTGGCCCAAGAAGCATTTTGTTTCGGTCCGAGATGCTGGTGGGCTTAGAGTGACATCTAGTGGTAGAAAGACATATAGAACAGCTTTAAAAAGCAGCTAAACATTTAAGTGATCAGTATTTCCCGTGAACTCGAGGCAGTCGTGCTCTCACCAGCTAGCAGCGAACGTGTCGCTGAGCAGCTTACCCGGTTGGTGGTAGCAAACATGTACTTGTCGCGGAGCATGAAGCTGTCCACGTGCTCCAGAATGACCTGCCGCTTCTGCTCGCTCTGGAAGAAATCGGTACTGCTGAGAACGGTGGACACGCCCTGGGGCTCGTGCCGCTGGACCAGCACCGTGGTGGGGGGGTCGAAGGGCTCCACCCCCCTGGAAGGGTTGGAGAGATGGTGGGAAGGAACAAAAGAGGATGTGAGGAACAAGAAGAGAAGTGGCAAGTGAAACAAAATCATATGATAAAAAAAAAGAAACATATATAGACTGTACAAACAATACATTAAAAAGCTGAAAGAAAGCTTTGTTGGAGAAACAAAAAACACATCTCCCTTTAATTACATAGGGTGCTTTCACAGAAGCTCCACCCCACACACTGGACACAAACACTAAAGGCTGGGATAGTGTTGTGTGGTTCGGTCTGCCCCACTTTGTTTGTTGTCTCCATTTATAAAGCCTGGGCTTGTGTAAAAACACAATTATTTTTACTGCACGCACACAGAACAGATGGCTGGTGGACCAGAAGGAGATACTTGCTGAATTGTATTGCTTACAATCGCTTACCGCACCTTTAATGCAGCCACAATATGATATCTTACCGATAATATGAAGGAGATTATCTGAATCTATATTCCTATAACCAGCTTCAAATTTGACAAGGATGAATATTTCACAATAAAACATTTCCCAGATCAACACATTCTATTTCCCCACGGATTTGGAATTCATCTTAATTCATAATTTTCCTGCAGACTGCATGAAACAGCTAACCTGACATGCCAGATGGATATTTAGTCACACGTCCATCTGGGGAGCTGTGCGTCAAAACTGTTTAAAGAGCAGGCACTTAAAAAAGATACCCAACAGTGCAAACTTCCACATGGTTCATCCAATAAACTGTCGGCACACCTAAACCACACCCGTTACAGCCATCAATACGACGCTGATTGGTAAGTTCAGTTGCTACTTGGACACGTTCGCAATTATTCCTAGGCTTCCCAGACTGATTCTCGCAGCAAAATTAAACTGAAGCCTATGAAACAGCAGCCATGACTTGAATAGACTTGCAATGAAAAGATGCCCCCCCCCTCCCCTCCCTTTCCCTTAGATCGTATCCTCTGCCTTCCAACAGTGTGGACCACTTGTCTGAGCAAGCTGCGTTGAACAGAGAGGGGCAGTGTCAAGACAAGCCCCGCTGCCGAGAGGTTCTCTACGAAAGGTCGCCGTTTAACTGATGGGACACCGTCTGGGTTAAGGGCCCTGTCTGGTTATGGAGGCCAGACAAGTCAACGTGTTAATGGTCCCAGTGTTCACTTTCGACATATGTCTGTCGGGCAATTTGTTCCTGGAGACCGGAACATTTAGTAACCTGTTCTTTTCATGCTGCTTGTATTTTCCTGGCTGCTCTCTCACCCGTTGGGAGGGTGGTGGTGAACGTGCTAAAAAGAAACGTGTTACTGTAATATCATTACATTTGTCTGTAAAGCAGTAATGAAATTACCTACTGTTCCTATTTACATAATCACATTACAGTTACTAATCAAACACGTACAGGTGCATCTCGATAAATTAGAATATTGTGGAAAAATTAAGTCATTTCAATAATACGATTGACAAAGTGAAACTCGTATATATCGTGGATTAATTACACACAACGTGAAATAGTTCAAGTCTGCATTTGTTTTAATCTCAATGATTATGGCATACAGCTCATGAAAACCCCAAATTCAGTGACCAGTGGGAAAAAAGTAATTTAAATACAGACATGTCGGCTTTCTGAAAATATGTTCATGTACAAGCCCTCAGTACTTGGTTGGGGCTCCTTTTGCATGCATTTCTGCATCTACGCAGCAAGGCATGGAGTCTATCAGCCTGTGGCACTGCTGAGGTGTAAAGAACGGCCAGGTTGTTTCTATAGCAGCCCTTATTGTTTGGTCTTGTGTCTCTCATGCTTCTCTTGACAATACCCCACAGTGTCTACGGGGTTCAGGTCACATGTGTAATCCCATGTTCACTGAACAAGGTGTGAACAAGGTACCTTTGTCAGTGTGAGAAGGTGCCAAGTCCTGGTGGACTTTATCTCCATGAAGCTTGTCAGCAGAAGGAAGCCCTCTAAAATGTCCTGGTAGACGGCAGAGTTGACTTAACTTGATGAAACACAGTGGACCAACACCAGAAGATGTCATGGCTTCCCATATAATCACTGACTGGCCTTCAAGCAACTTGGATTCTGTGCCTCTCCATTTTTCCTCCAGATTCTGGGACCTTGATTGCCAAATTAAATTCAAAATGTACTTTCATCTGAAAAGAGGACTTTGGACCACTGAGCGACAGACCAGTTATTTTTCTCCTCAGCCCAGGTAAGACGCCTCTGACATTGCTTCTGGTTCAGGAGTGGCTTGACACGAGGAATGTGACAGTTCAGTGACATTTCCTTGATACACCGACTCCTGCCTCAGTCTACTCCTTGTGAAGCTCACCCAACTTATAAGAATTTATTTTGAGTTTGAATTAGATTCACTGGAATTACTTATTTTCCACAATATTGTAATTTATTGAAATGCACCTGTATGTTGTTAAAAACAAAAATAAATCAAACCTGCACGAAGGCTTGCGCAACAATCGCCTGACCTCTTAACTATAACTAGATGTCATCTTATTTGGTGTTTGTTGTTTGGCTAAAGTTTGTGAACTTTGAAAGGTAAAACCATATACTGTATTGTTCATGCAAACAGGAGTTATGACAAGCCTGCCGGCTAATAAATAAAATGATATGATGCAAAAGCCCATTTTTGTCTGAATGTCAAGGATAGTATTGCTATGCCGCTTCATACGCGAGTTGCCTCAATTTTGTGGATCCATTGGAGGTAGGTAGTCTGACAGGGGTGTTGATTGTACCTACTGTCGTGACCGCATCTCAATATGGTTTGAAAACCATCTATCAGCCAATATGGCATAACGTAAATAAATAAAATATTAAAGAGTAACACAAATGTACAAAGTTAAGTTCACAAAGAGAGACTATAGTGACTGAGAGGACTAGTCCGTGTCTCGCCCATGTCCGACCAGCGTTCAGAGGATTAAGGGTCGAGCCCTCTAAGCCGGGCTTGGCTTTAGACGTGAAGCGTCTGAAAACACAGAGCTGAACACACCCAGGCCGAGAGTTAAGACTCCCTTCTGCTGGCTTCATGGCACTTTAGACTGATCTGTGGCACAACACAGTGGGACCTCTCTAAACCCACGGCACACAGGATTAGACTCCAGTTGGATGGAGCCACAGGGGGGAGGATTTGATTAAGGATCAATCCGATTTTATGTTGCAGTCATCTGCATCTCCTCCTGACTGGTTTATTGCTCCAGTCAGCGCTACTGCTGAGTGTGCGACAATCAATAATAGAGTAATGGCTGAAACAAATAAACACATAAACAAACACGATTTAAAGCTAGACCTACACAAAGGCGTGAATTAGCGACTGGCTGTCTTCTAAGGACAGCCTACTGACCATTTCTGTCATCGCGATTGTGCGTGTTCCACGCTCTGTTACCTTCTGAGTTGGCGCAGACAACCAAGAATAGAGCAACAAGGAAGTCACGGACACTAAAATGTAGTAATTGCATTTGTTAGATCATTTGTAACTTAAAAAAGAGGGAAAAAACAGAACAGACTAGTCATATTATAAGGAGGAAACTATACCGAAACAAGGAAGTTCAAACCACAGTTACAAAGCCAAACAATGCATGCCAATATAGCAGGGGTAGGGAACCCTGGTCCTGGAGAGCCGCAGTCCTGCATGTTTTAGATGTCTCTCTGCTCCAACACACCTGATTCTAATGAACAAATTTAGAAGTGTGTGTGTTAAAATCCTGATAACGAGCCATTCATTACAATCAGGTGTGTTGGAGCAGGGAGACATCTAAAACATGCAGGGCTGCGGCTCTCCAGGACCAGGGTTCCCTACCAGGGTTCCCTACCCCTGCAATATAGGGTAAACAACTGACTATCATAAGTATTTACATATCCAATAGTCATAATCTGTGCTGGTGACAGTCAGGTGCTAAAAAACACGTGTCCATGCCAGTATTATACACGGCCATGTCCCTTTGTACAATATTATTATGCTTTTTCTACGGAGTGTTTGTATGCGTTTCTACATAGCCTTGAAAATACATTGAGAGTGATGTTATTATATGATTATACATAAACAGTTGACTCCATCTAAACCTCCAAAAAACATCTTACAAAGTTAGTATCTAGCCATTATTACTATAAAGATCACACGTTTAAACATTTTTTTTTGTCATGTATTTATTAGCCTGCATTTTAAATTCTTTACATTTTTTAATCATATGTTCAAAAATAAATAAATTTGGCGCCGGTATCTTAGCTGAGCGGGTGGCAAGGGGCAATCACTTATTAGGAAATAATGTATTAGCTTGGCTACATTCCCACCAATCATTCTAAGCAAGGGTATAATCTGAGTTCTTCAACCCTGGTCCTGGAGGACCACTGTCCTGCATGTTTAAGATGTGTCCCTGCTCCAACACACCTGATTCTAATGAACAGCTAGCTCTGCAGAAGCCTGATAACGACCCATTCATGTGAGTCAGGCCTGTACTGTATGAATACAAATATCAACAAAGCCTCAGAGGGTAAAACCACAACCAAACAAAACCACCCAATTGCCAGCGGTGGAGGCTAACAGTTATTTGCATGTTAAGTGACAGAGGGAGCTCAAATGACCAGTGCCTACAGTACATGGCGGAACAGGCACATTCAGCGCTGAGCATATCTGTTCTTGGTTTTACATGACAACAGGGAAGAAGCTGCGTTAAAATACAGCAGGCCAGTTCCACTAAAGCTAACTGTAGCTGTCACTTTAATGGGACGTGACACACAGTATTATCTTCCTGTTGCGACTCCACAGTAGACGTTGCTTGGCTTACCAGAAGTAGGCCTTGACATGCTCTTGGATCAACACCCATGTCTCCCCAAAGTCGTCCGATTTCCACAGCTACAGCGGGGAAAAGACGATAGAAATGGGAGGGGGGAGGGGGAGAGAAAGAGAGAGAGAGAGGGGGGGTGGTACGATTCAAAATGTAGGTCAGCCTCATTTCCACATTTTAGCTCTGGTGTGTGACGAGACAACACTTGAGTCGACTTGAATTATTGTTGTGTAGGAGCTCTAAAAGGGGAGAGCCCCAAGAAAATGTGACACTGCAGCTAGTTAACAGCAGATTCCTCATACTCAATTATACAGAACACACACACACACTATGCATTGGAAATCTAGATTTAGAAAGAACAAAAATACTCCCTCAGCATTCATCTACTGCTGAATTGTAAATGACTCATAATGCATCGCGTCTTTGGTTTAAAGCTCACGACATTCCTCCCCCCCCCCCACCGCCCCCAACAACCACATGCACACTCAACTGTGTATCAAACAAGACCAGCATAACCAGCTGGTGAGGAAATGCAGGAGCTACATAATACGCATAATCTTTATATCTTGACATAGTGACACTATTTAATCTATACAGTATGTAAAAAAAAAAGAAAAAAAAAAGCCATCTAAAAATACAAACTATATGTAAATAAAAAAATTGGTTTATAAAAAAAAGTGTATAAATAGTAAAAATCTGAAAGCCTGCTGCAGTGGTCTCTTAATTCTTTCCACGGCTGTATCCAATACGTCATTTTTCTACTAAAACTGCTATGCACATGGTACCAAATGTAATTGGATTTGCACCACCTTATGATTATTAAATCTAATTAACATGTTGCCCTCATGCATACTACTGTAGTACCTGCTTGTTTGGATGAGAGCTGTCGTAGGCCAGCACTAGGTCCGCTCTGCTGCTGTGGAGGAGCAGGTCGGTGGGTTTGAACGGCAGCGGGAAGCCCTGGACGGTCTTACAGAAGTCAAAGGTGTTCCACAGGTAGCTGTTGAAGACGTCCGCAAACAGGTACTGTGAAAGAGGTAAGATGGCAAAGTGAGCCGAGACGTGTTGTTGGGTCTTTGGGTTTGCATGTGAAAGACTAAACGTTGTGGCAACATTCCTAGAAGTTCAATCTGCTAATGAAATGCAATGCAATACAATCTAAGGTAAGGAAGGCACTCGCAGACGAAACGAAGGACCATCAAGAAACCCTCAATGCGCAAAGAGGGAGCTCAACTCCCAGGGCTAATTATCGAGTCTGATTATGCGGCTAACTAATGTTCACACTTTCGATGTGCAGATTCACCGTATTCCCCATTCCATCTCGATTCCTCTCAGCCTTGAAGCGGGGCAAAGCTTTTTTGAGAAAATAGCTACAGAGCTGAGAACATCAACACCACTAAATTAAAAAAGGTTAATTTCCAAATGGCATCCTCAAAAAAAACAACATTGTTGAGCTTTCAAGTTGCTGTTTAGTATTACCAATATCGTGAGTCGTTTTCACATTCTCTCCCCCACAAACAATTATTAGTTATTAATTTAGTTTTTCGTGCAATCTTGAGCGCTGTGGAACACGTCTGAAAAAGGCATTATGCAGATAGAGATGGACCAGCATCTGCTTGGGCGTCACACATGCAGCCAAGTAACTGCATGTGTGACGTGCTTCTGATTCACACAGGCAGGTTTGTTTGTGCAGCCCCCTAATGACAATACAGTCCCCAAAATAAGTGCTCATGCCCACAATTCATAGCCTTCAGTTTCAATTTCGCCGTGAGAATCAGTCTGGAAAGCCTCGGAATCATTTTGAATGTATTCGAGTAGCAACTGAACTTTCCAATCATCGTCATGTATGTAGCTACACGGGCGTTGTTTTCCAATCAGTGTCGTGTTTATAGCTATACGGGCGGGGTTTAAGTGTGCCGACAGCAAAAATGACCAGATGGTTCATCCAATCAACTGCCAAGTATTTTTTTGAAAGCACCTGCCATTCACAAACATTTCAATGTACGGCTCCCCAGATGGACTTTTGACCACAATTCCTCTGGCATGTCAGGTTAGACAATTAATGTAGAAATCGAATGGCACCTTACATGGTGAATGTCTTAATGACTCATCAAAACCAGTACCGTAAGTGAAACTAACATCTCCTAGCAAACACCATTGAATCTCACATAATTAAACAGGCCTTATAAGCCCCTACAGAGAACATTTGATGGTTCTTTCCTTTTTACGAGAGGTATTGTACAGCGGCATGTCCTAGAGACCATAACTGAAAAACTTGAGTGAGAGAGGGAAAAAAAACAAATATGATTCTTCATGGAAGCGTAACATGTTTGCTGAAGTCCATGTAAATTAATAGCTTAATAGGAAGCTGACCACACTGAGGGAAGGTGGGTTAACCCACCAGTAAGTCTGGGCTGGCTGAAGCATCCACAGCCGAACAAACCGGGCTGGCTGCCAGAGAACACCAAGTAGCTGGATATTAGCGGAGCGAGGGTGGGTGGCTGGTTGGGTGGGTGGGTGAGGAGGGGGGGGGGTTACAGGGGAAGGGAAAGGGGTCAAAAGGCTGATGACTCATCTTGTCACGTCAGAGCCTGTGGAACTGTGGAATCCCTTGTTTTGGGCAGTTCAAACATCCCCGTGTGTCAACGAAAGCACTTTATGTAAACGGCGGCTTAGTCCATATGTGGACAGCACCCCGGTAGTGCGGAGGAAAACACCCTCAGAAGAGGGATAATGTGACCGCGAACAAGCAGGGGTAGCATGCTCCCGTTTTCCACTGGGTCCTGTATAAGCCACCGAGGTCAAACGTCGGTATTCCTTACCCGCTTGTTGTCCGCAGGGCTGTGGTAGAACTGGGAGATCACTTGTTTACTGCCCTTAGCCTTTGCATCCGTCAATTGGAACTTATCCGACACCAGTGTGAAAGTGGCCCCATAGTCATAGGACACGTAGACCTGCAGAGGAGAGGAGAGGAGAAGACGTAAAGATAATAGATTGTAAGCTACTGGTAATACAAGCGTAAGATAATACAATACAACGTGTGCGTGCTTAAAATAAGCCTGATGTTTCTACGCAGACCTGGCTCTTATCATGGGAACACAAAGTGGTCCTCCAGCATTGCTTACTCTATCTTTAAAGTAAATGAGTACTTTTAATAAGCATGTTTAATGGTCTTCCCCTCCATGGTCTACACAGTTCCTTACAATACTTTTCCAGACTGGCCTACTCTGTCCCTATAGAATTTAGAGATATGTAAGAAAATATCGATACACCTCAGTGTCGCGATATTATGTTACATTGGTACTGTATCGATTGTTTTTTTTAACTTAATTTGTAAAAAGGGACCATGTACAAAATACAATAACTTCAAAAGAGAGGAGAGATGATCGTTACCAATTTCAATTAAAGCTCATTTCCATTTTCAGTACCTGCGCATAGTGTTATTTTTGCAGCGGTGCCCTACGTACATTAGCACTGCTATGAGAGTTTTTAACAAATATATATAGATATCGTAATATATCGCCTTGCTTACAGCATCGCAATATATCTCAATATATCAAATCGTGGCCCCTGTATCGTATCGTAGCCCTAAAAAAACTGTATTCACTTCACTTACATTTAATATATAGATACAGTTTAACAACAGTAACAAGCTACAGTAACTTCTGGATGACTATTCAGGACATCTCTACAGTCCTAAAGCTCGCTAAGACGGAGATGAATAATATGTGAAGAAGATATGCGGTCTTTTCACGTAATCATTGTGCGCATAGGTGTGTTAATGAAGAGTTCTATACCCATTATACCCTATTCTTACTTGACGCAGACCAAGAAGCGTTTGGGTACAAAGTGGTAACGTGTAGGGCTGTACTCACAGAGCTGCTTTTGGGCCCCAAGGCCCCGACACCGTCTCTGGCCAGGGCCACGATTACTTTGCTCTTGCTTCCAGCCCAGTGGACCACCATCTGGTTGTGGGAGTCATTCAAGTTGGCCTGCAGGACACGGAAGAATGGCAATGTTGACATTTTAGGATAGAAAATACAGATCCATACATCTTCATGGAGTTAGGGTGGTCTGGTGCAGGGGTTCTCAAACTTTTCAACTCATGACCCCCCCCGCCCCAAATAACAGTATCAGAGGCTAGCGACCCCCTGCTTTCTCCAGAGGTGATAGAAGAATAACAGCCAATATATTATTTGATAGCATTTTAATACAGGCTAGTAGCAGAATGCATCAAAGTAATGTATAAACTGTACTACTACTACTAACAATTATGGCAAAACAACGTTATTTTAATTATTTTAAATTGTTATTTTATTTTTGAAAATCATCTTGTGACCCCCTCCTCTGTGTCTCACAACCCCCCAGTTTGAGAACCACTGGTCTAGCGGTCTGGCTGCTGGACTCCCAGTGGAAAGGTCATAGGTTCAAGCCCTACCTGTAATCATTCCAGAGCAAGATGCTTAATCACTACCTGCTCCTTGTAATACGTAATTTTACAGTGTAGACTCTGGTATAATCATACAGAATTTCAAGTATCAAGTATTTCAAAACCTTTTTATGATGCTATCAAAAGGTCAGCATCCTGCAGTGTTTAATTTACGTTTTGAACAAATTCCCACTGAGCGATACCCAGACTTGGGGAGTAACGGAATACATGGAACGGCGTTACGTAATCAGGATACAAAAAAAATGTAACTGTAGTTCGGT
>JAODLL010031505.1:0-23000 GCA_026546735.1 Forbesichthys agassizii | reverse complement strand
AGCTTGACCGTATGGTACGTAAGAAGTGCCCATCAAGCCAATCAAACTTGTGGGAGGTGCTTTAGAAAGCGTGGGGTAAAATTTCTTCAGATTACCTCAACAAATTGACAGCTAGAATGCCAAAGGTTTGCAAGGCTGTAATTGCTGCAAATGGAGGATTCTTTGACGAAAGCGAAGTTTGAAGGACAAAATTATTATTTCAAATAAAAATCATTATTTCTAACCTCGTAAATGTCTTGACTATATTTTCTATTAATTTTGCAACTTATTTGAGGAAATAATGTGTGAGTTTTCATAGAAAACATGAAATTGTCTGGGTGACCCCAAACTTTTGAACGGTAGTGTATATATACAACCAGGACATTAAAGTGGGAAAGAGAGAAATAAGCCCAACCTGAACATTATGGGTAAAGGAAAGAATGAGAACAAAAGAAATAAGCACAACTGAAATGAGGACATTAAAGACTATGTATATAAATGCATGTATCATAATTTAGAAACTTTACACAATAACAACATGATAACATCATAATTTATAGCCCTCAACCAGTCTCTGCCTAGGGCCTCAAAATCATAAGAACCGCCACTGGCATTCATCTACACGTTCGCCACCTATTGCTTCGACAGAACCGCACTCCGCGCCAGCTGACCCCACTGGGGCGCGCACAGTGGCAATCAGACGTGTTTCCAAAATAGACGGCACTCTCTCATCACTTTGACCTCACCCCAGCCCTCCCCCTTTCCGCGGTGCACACACCCACCTCCCTAAACCGTCTTTTCTCCTTCTCGCTTGCTGCGGTGGAGTGTCGCGTAGTTATTTCATCAAGTCCGCACCGACTCCAGAAACCTGGGAATATAACGAAGCGGAAAATCAAACACGTGGGGAATATTACAAGATCTGTAACACCGAGCAGGGAAAGGGGACAGGAGTACCCGGTGGCCAATATCCCCATAACCTGAGGTAAGTTGTTAATAGACTATGAGACGGCAGGCAAGTAGGCCCATACTGAGTTGCAGCTGCAGGCTAGCCAGCCTCTCGTTGCGTAAACTGTTTCCCGCACCACTAGAAATGTGTGCATCATAACAAAGTTATATTGTGCGGGTGTGGTGCCGAGAGTGCCCCCCCCCTTGCCGGATTTGTTATTTCATCCAGACTTATTAACAACTGGGCGCATACACTTTAGTGTGCGTTTGTTAATATGTTTGCCTTGGTGTGTAGGCTAATGTTTTTCTCTGAACTTACTGTCATGCTAGAACTTTTAGGCAACATTAGACATTCAATCAGGCTATAACAAATCGTTGCTTTGCCTTCAGCTGTTTGCTGATTTCAGTTGTTGGGATTACTGCAATGTCAATTTGTCGAGAAAAAAAAAAGGCATAGGCTGCTACATTAACGTTGGGGACATTTCGGCCAGGGGAACAATCCCGGCACACCACCGCCGGTGCACTATCCTCGTGGCGAAGCGAGACGTCAAGCCGCAGCAGCTGCTCTTCATTTCAAGAGCACGTTTTGAGGGTGAGACCCCTCTCTATGGAACTCCCCTTATCCCACCTTAACCCAAATGCACCAAAGGACATTCTGTGTAGCCGATATGTTATAATGTGCTCTTGCACAATTTTTAGGATACATTGTCCTTCACGGACGACATTTTTAATTCTGTCATATTCATCGTTTGATTAAAGCTATTTAGGATCGCAGGCCTGGACTATGCTTCCTAGGGAGGGAAAGGGGGTCGGGCTGAGACCTATGGCTGGGACAAGCAGTTTGCGTTCGCCATGTCTATATTTGGAAAGTGGCAGTGTCATTCTTTCAATGAGTCTACCTACTCGGCAAAATGCCATGTGTAACAGAACAGTCTCGGAAACAATCACACAACGCACGTCTTTTGTAGGACTATTAATCTTAGGGATATTTATTATATTTATTTGTGCACTACAAAAGCAGATTTTAAATGATTTGAATGTGATCCCAGCAATAGCAATTTAATTTAAAAAATGTACATAATAGTTTCCCCCACTCATACGCTATAGATCTGTTTGACGGTGACTTAAAGCTGATAGCTAACATAAATAGAGTTGAGATAATGCTGTAGCCTAATAATAATAAATAATCTGCATCCCAACATGCATGAGGATTCATGAACAGACTTGACCATGTGTTTATCGTTTTAATTACAGTAGCCTATTGCAGTTATGGCTCATTGAGACCAGTGGACTTTTTAGTAAGAAGAATACATTGTTTTTATCCTTAGGCGTTTTTATCCGTAGAGATGGCCTACTTCTGGATTTTTGTGTTATTAGTGTTAACCAAATAAGTTTTATAGTTATAGGTCGCAAAAATGTTTGTACGTTTATATGCTACGATACATTTAGCACACACACATTCTTAATTTGACAGTCATATTGGTTGTTGTGTCACAAGTTAAAGCAATGTTAAATCGTTATTAGCAAACTCTTTATATTATTATTATTATTATTACTACTATCTGTTTTCCTTTAACTTGTTATCTTTTAACATTTCACTGTCTTTGATGCTTGGCTGTGTGTGATGGAACAATCAGCTATTATTATCTAGGCTGATAGCTATCACTGGTCTAGAATGTTTTCAGAGCTTACTGACCCTCTTGGCCCGTTGCCTGGACAACACCCAAACAGAAAGTTGTTAGGTCTAACAACTGCCTGACAGCACAACAATTCACACATTTAGCATGTAGTGGGATATGAAAAAGCAGTGTCACTGTACAAGGTTATTGCAAGACTGTATTGTAAATGCAAAAGAGCCAGACCATTACCTTTATTTGTACATTTATGATACAGACAGTAAACTCCTCACAAAACAACTTAATAACCACTTAAGTATGCGACCTATGTGGTTAACCACAGCCAGACTGTACAAATAAATAGACAAACCCTCTGTGAGGTCACCCTCAGGTTTTCTGAGAACGGGTTTGAAGCTCGATCTGTGCTTGCTCTGGCTGGTTCTGGCGTCACGATGTATCTGACTGCCTGTAACTCCCTGCTAATAAGGGATAAGTGTATGGCTTAATATATTTGCATCTGCTTAGTTATATACAAATTCACCTTCTGTACAGATGTCATCAATGGGATAACTAGCTATAGCAGGCCTGGGCAAAGTCAGGCCCGGGGGCCGGATGCGGCCCTTTGAGACATTCAACCCGGCCCGTCCGGTACATCAAACATTTAAAAATAATAATACAACATAAAATAACTTGACGAGCTCTGCAAAATGTTACTTTATTTACTGCTGCATTAAAAAAATACATAAAGTAAACTGTTACATTTTATTATGAAAATTGTGTTGCATATGAATAGCCTATATGCTTAAATATGCAAGTTAACAATGTTAACTTTTTTGTGCTGTATTTTAAAAGAATTACCATGTTTGTTAACAAAGTAACGTGGCCCGCGAAGTTCTGACATTTTCAATGTGGCCCCCAAGTGTAAATAATTACCCACCCCTGAGCTATAGAGATGAAAGCGTTTTTTAAACCAGGTTGTAAACATGATTCTTTTTGCTGTAAAGTGGGACATTTTAACATTGGGGATTGGATACCTTTTGCAGCCAGCCTCAAGTGGCTATTAGAGGTACTGCAGATTTGAGCACATGGGCGTAATGAATCTAATCAATCTTACCGGAGAACCTGTAGTATTGGAGATATTAAACCAGGAGCTTTGCCATTTGGAATAGTATGTTCTTTGAATCTCTTTCCACCATGTCTTCCTCTTATTTTATACATTTGTTTCACCTGCTGTTGTCTTCCTCCCCCATCACCATAGCGATGAGTCGCAGCATTGTGCGACAGAGCAAGTTCCGCCACGTATTTGGCCAGCCGGTCAAGGCGGAGCAGGCCTACGACGACATCCGTGTTTCCAAGGTAACATGGGACAGCTCGTTTTGTGCCGTCAACCCAAAGTTCCTGGCGGTTATCGTGGAGTCTAGTGGCGGTGGAGCATTCTTGGTCCTGCCTCTCTCCAAGGTCAGAACACATACCTTTAGCATGTACGGTCTGCACAGACAGAGGTGATCACCATCTCTAATGGTAGTAGTATGTATTACATCATAATGCAGCACAATATTACTACTACTATCTACATTTCTAGTTTAAAAATAGAAATACATTTCTAGTTTGAAAATAGAAATACATTTCCCCTTTTAACGTGTATTTTTGAAAATAGTTCACACGGAATACTGTTTGACCAGGCTTGGTTCTCCTGGAATGTATTCATTTAATATGAATGGAACTATGAATCTGTAGTTCCACAGTATGTTGTCCATCCTATGACTGCTGTTAAAATTTAAGTAATGAATCAGACATGTTGCATAATCACAAGTGGAGATGGTGCTATTTCTATTTTAAACGCAGCGTTTGATTCATCTCATAGAATGAGAATTTACCATCATATTGCTTGGAATCCACTTTTATTTTATTTAACCTTTATTATACCAGGTGTGCCACATTGAGATTAATAATCTCTTTCAAGAGCAGGCCAAAAATAGCAAATGAAAGTACAAGACGCACATAAAAGAACAATATAAAACACATTTCTACTGTTATTACTTCTGATTATAAATTACAATGTAGATTAAGAACATTGAACACATTTACAGCGACCCATCTCAATTTCTATTACAGATTTGATGTTTAACTAATTTAGAGTCACAGACATACATTTGTGTTTGTCACACCACAGAAAAGGGATATTTTAAACATTATGTAAAGCAGACATACATTTGCATTTTGAGTTTTCACACTGGAAAAAGGTAATATTTAACCACCCAGCCAAAGTCGTCAAGTATAGAAAATTACGTTTAAAAAACGGGAACATATAACCATCATTATCTGTGCTTAAGCCCTTGAGGTGTGTCAGCAGAAGGCACTCTAACCACACACCCATTGCGTGTCCTACGGTAAACTCCATACCGTGGTGTTGTGCCAAAAAGGAATCCTCAGCCGAACATTGATTGGAAAATGTTTTCACATTAAATAGATGTATACTGGTAAAAAGGATTAGATTGGTTATAATATAGGGCTGTATGTGCTGTGGTGGGCAGAAACAAGTTTTTAACAAACCAGTTTTTAGCAGATCAGTTTTTTGGCATGACACCTGCAGATGCTGTGAGATGCTGTTCTTGTCTAGATGAACTAGCCTACAGCTTGTTGGATTGGATTTTTTCGTTTTGATATGTGGTTTATATCAGAAGCGTAGCGTAATCACGACGGGCCCAGGTGCAAAACATATGTAAGGGCCCTATGAAAAGGTTAAATGGCAGAGAAGATCATGGTTTCCAAAGAAATATTAGTTAGCCTAATAGATAACAACTATAGGCAAAAATCTACACATTAAAAAATGACATATGGTAATAAGATGTAATTGGGACAGCCTACCTGTACAAGACATTTTAAGAACTAGCTGCTATGGCTTGGCTTATCCAAACATTTAGTAAATTCGACTCATATGGTCTCTGTAAGTTCCCTTTCAAATGCCAGAAATAAGTCTGTTCAGTCTTCCTGTATTTTATCCTGTTGACTGTTGAGAACCAGGTGATTTACAGAACAGCTTGTAACAGACAATGTGATCAAACACAAAAATAATCAGAGAACTCCGGAGTTACTGTATGTAGCAATAGCTGCTGGCATTGGTTGGCTTAATAGCAGCGCTAGCGCTTCATTCATAGAATATTAAGCAAAATAATTAGATGTATTTTAATAATTAAACTCAGATATTATCATCAATTTGTAAAATATAATATGATTTTATTAGTTGGTCACGATGAAGCGATCGTTAATTAAATCTTGAAAGATGCATAGTTCTTGTGAGCTACGGTGGTCTGTATTATGCAGTTCTGGGCTGGGATCACCGGGCCCCCAAGCATCTCGAGCCCTGGTGCGGCTGCACCGTCATGCACTACGCCACTGGTTTATATTTTATTTTGGAAAGAGGATTGGACTACATAAAGACAGTTGGGTTATTTGGATGCTGATTTGAATACGAGAATGCCGAGTGGATTTGGCAGCCGGGTGTTAGCAGGTAGGCTAGGCTACTAAACCAATAGCTTTCAAATAATGCATATTGACCACATTGTGTGCTTATTTCTGCAATGAAGGCATAGCTATCAGACTGTAGGCTGTTAAAGGAAAGTAAGTGATTTAGCTATGGAATTGAAGGCTGTTGAAGGACCATACATTTATTAAACTAATTACTTGCATTGGAGCAGTATAAATACTGAGCTGATTTGAACGCTCTACGCTTTTATATCCATGTGGTGTTACGGGGAGGGGTAAGCAAATTGTTTGTGTTCCTGTTTGCTGCTGCAAATACGGCTCCCTTGAGGAATGGATTAAATGCAGAGAACACGGTTTGCTTATGTGTATGTGACAATAAAACCTTTACCTTATTTACAGCCAGGGCTGTGTAGAATGACCAAATTATTTTTTCAGCATCCACACAGAATGGTTAGCTAGATAGCGGAAGCGTGTGTGTATGTGCTTGCTAAATTTGGTTAACTTACTGGTAATGTAAAAGCAAATACAAGTTTGTGTCAGCCTATGCTTCAACATCAATACATTACTATAATAAGTGTTTCCAAGTCTGGTGCTGAAGTACCACTGCCCTGCATGTTTTAGATGTCCTCCTGCTCCAACACACCTGACTCAAATTAATTTGAATCAGGTGTGTTGGAGCAGGAAACATTGGCCAGGCCCAACGTCCACACTCACAGACTTTGAGGGATATTCTCACAGTCCCACTATTAAAATATTGTTCAATTTACCCTCCAGCTCCCAGGAAAGCCCACCTTACAGATGTTATTTAGGTGAGGGGGGGTGGACACACGAAGTGGGGGGTCTGGGGGCCCTCCCCCGGGAAATATTGAGGGTCAAACACTCCATTTACTGCATTTTGGTGAATTTATATGCACCAATTGCCTCTTATTAGGCTTTTGTAAACTATGTAAAAATATGTGGTTTGCTTAGGCTTATCACAAATTTAACACGGTAATTAGTCTACAGGTATTTATGTTCCCCTGCTAGACAGTATAGGTCTAATCTTGGTTGATAACGCAATGCACAAAAACTCTGTTTAAGGAGCGGAACAATGAACGAGAAAGTTACGACAACCAGAAAATTCTCAGTTAGGCTATAGGCCTACAGGATTTTTTTAACAGAAAATTATAATCAGCACAGGTAAAATTAATAATGGGAAACACAGAAACCTGATAAACACAAGTCAGGGCTTGGTCAGAAGCACCCCGGCGATATGAGAGCAAAAGTTAAGCAAAGCGGAATTACTGATGTTAATTTAAGTTGTGTACAATATTAAATTAATGGTGTTGGGCTAAATAGCCTACTGTGATGAGATCTACAAAATCGGACCTGAGAAGGGCTCTGCCACACGCTCTGTCTGTTCAAAGACAGTTCAAAGACATGACCACAAAAGTAAATAAATGAATGGCTTCCCCAACCTGTGATTTCAAATAGAACTAGGGATGCCCTGGCCAGAACTAAGGGGGCCGGGCGATCCCGGGCCTCAGCGTAATTCGAACAGTGTACAAATGTTAAGTGCATGATGACTCTCCTGCAGACATGATGGTGATGTGTTATACATTAATTCCTCTATGTGTGCTTGACACTGTATACCATGGGGTTTTGAGCTTTGTTACAAATCCTAAATCTCTAACCCATCACTGTACCCTATATGCTAGAGTGGGCTGGCCATCACCATCTTCATGCAGATTAACTCATGTATTTTTGATTACAAGGCCATTCTTAGAAAGTTTCCAGATTATTGTGATGACATACCTCCAGTGCTTGAGAACAGATAACGATGGTTATATATTCCCGTTTTTGAAACGTAATTTTATATACTTGCCGACTTTTTTTTATTAATTTAAATTTTATTGGGTGGTTAAAGATCGTGTAAAGTAAATGCATATATTTACTTTACTTGATATATGTTAGAAAAGATATGACTGTGACAAAAGGATTTATGACAAATGGATTTATGTTCTCTAGTGAGAATTTCAAATGTTTAAATTGAACAAGGTCACAAGCAAATAAATGTAAAGATCTATATTTGCCTTTTTTAAATGTTTTTATTTTATTATTAAAACCGCATCAATTGTATTTTCACCGCTACCAAAATATCTGTTACATCTATACAGCTTTAGAGCATTTTGATAGATATTAAACATTGTCGAGATTAAAACAACTATATCCTTTCAGATTAAGTGTCAGTACATGGCAGAATTTCTGTAAAAAGTCCTGTAAATTCCTTTGCAAGGCATTTTATTCATCAAAGTGTGTAATTTATCAGTTACTGAACAATCACTGAAACATGGCAACGCAGTAAAAAAAAAGCAGGTTTGTTCTTGGGGCAGTCAGACAGCCACACAGGCAGATACACACAGTAATATATTAGCAGCCCAGTGGACAGACAGGCTATTAATACATGCCAAGTCCCCTGCTCTGGGTCCTCAACAGGCCAAAAGAAAATTCCATTTTCAACACCTCATCACTCTGCTATAAATACTCCTCCCGATATGTGTATGCCTATGCACTGGGCTTGATCTAACAGGCAGCATATACGTGGACACTGAACAATACGTTCTGGAATCATGCCAGTGTGACAATAGCCTATTGGCAGAGACAAATGACATCAGTGCCAATTTGTTTGAGACATTTTTTTAATTTATTTGACATCTCTTTCCTGACAACTTCCCAAGATTGCCTCTGATTCAGGAAAAAATGACATCCTGCTGTTATCCCATGAATCTAATGCACAAAAGAAGGAAATGTGTGAACACTTGTGGGATCATCTTGGGCAAGTTGTTTGTACCAGTGACCAACTCAACCACATTGGCTGACTTGGATATATTGATAACATTGCCAATATGTCTTGTTTCTTCAGACTTTAATGATCCAACCCAACAAACAAGTGTCAACAGCAAGCTGTTTGTCATTGTCAGAAAATATTTGGCAAATGTTTCATGGGTCCAACCAACATACTCAGTGTTGCTGCTAATCCCACAAATGCATGTTGCTTACAAATGTGGCACCATTTAAAATGAAAATAATCAGGCTTTCTAATGGCATAAGCTTTATTGACAACAAGCATGGTTTCAACCAAGAAATAATCTACCAAGCACAAATGTCCTTATTTTTTTATTATGTTTAGATTGTAATGCAGTGTGTAGGTGTGACATTTCTTCACACTAGACATCAACCAGAGATGGTTGCTCAAGAGGACTATTACATGTTTTTACATCTTGTCTTTACATCCTTGTGACCCACTTGCTGTCATACACCGCTTACACACATGGTAGGTGTGACCAAAATTACATGAACTAGAACTAGTGTGCTAAAAGTGCTATATTTCCTCAGTATGTTATTACATTACTACTAGTCTTAGCCTCTTCCGTCCATTAGCACCAGGTCACATAAGCAACTCTGTGCTGAACGTCGGATACATAGACCCCTTTAAGCTCAAGAGCACTTTCCGAAATTGAGAGGTAGATTTTCATTGGCAGGCAAGCAAGCAAAGTTTATTTATATAGCACTTTAAAAACACAGAAAATAATCACAAACTGCATGAAATATACAGCACAAATAAGACACAAATTACAAATAAAACAATAAACAATAAAACCAACAATGTCAATGCTCATTGTCAAAGGCCAAAACAAAAGGTGGATTTTAAGGACAGATTTAAAAACAGCCAGTAAAGAAACTATGGGACAATGCTAACAGTTGTCACTCCTGAAGCCTGTAGCTGTAATTCTGGTGCAATGCTTGTGCAGTAGCCTGCTTCATTTACTAATTTCAGTTGTTGCAGTTATTTTGCAGTTATTTTAAGCACTATTTGTATCTAACAGAACAAAGCCTGAAATATAATAAGATATATAATAAAATGTTTCTATGAAATTTAGACAAATGTTTTTTGAGCTTTTTAGTAAATATGTTCTAAGTTCTGTGTGCTGCTGCTCTGCTGTGTTGTAGACAGGCCGTGTGGATAAGAACTATCCTCTGGTAGTTGGTCACTCTGGACCTGTCCTCGACATCGATTGGTGTCCCCATAATGACAACATCCTGGCCAGTGGCTCAGAGGACTGCACTGCAATGGTAAAGACTGTGTGTGCCATACATGCATGTACAGTATGAAAGATATTCAACAGATTTAGTTGTTTGCTGGTGGTGTGTTCTGATTGGTGGCTTATAGTTGCATAGGGATGATCAGTTAACCGTATGTAGAAAGCAATAGACTTCCCAAGGTTACAAGGACAGAGATTTAAGGCATAGCCAGTTTACCGTCTTGAACAATGCTCTGTGTGGAATTATTGGATTGTGAGTTGAAGATATGTTTGACCTGGGAACATTATGTGTCTGTACAATCTTGAACCAAGTCCAGCCTTCTCCTTATCTGTTTTTACCCACTACTGTATCTGACCAACCACATTTACATTGCTTTCCTAAATAGTTTGTCCAGTCTACTGTATTCCCTACATGCATAATCAAAGTATATATACAAAACGTGAACAGAGCAGAATGAACTTAACTTATTGCACATTGACACAGTTGTCATTGAAAATCTAAACGACTGGACAAAACAGCACTGTGGGAACTGAGACTGAACAGCTGCTCTAATGCTCTGTTTGAGTTTAGTGTGTTTGAACACTCACGTCTTGTGTGTGTGTGTGTGTGTGTGCGTGTGCGCGCCTGCATGCCTGCATACGTGCGTGCGCGCGCCTGCATGCATGCCTGCGTGCGTGTGTGAGAGAGAGTACATAAGGTTTGCCCATCAGGTATTTGCAGCTGTGCTAGGTTAGGACACGGGATGACTATGATGTCAAGCTCTTTACTTCTTAGACGAGGATTATTGTACCTCCTTAAATGTATATTATTAGTGTGTATATCTGTGTGCAGGTGAGACCAACTAGGAGTGAGGGTGTGTGTGTGTGTAACAGTGTTGTGCGTCAGAAACCACTGTTTATCTAAAATTAACATGATACGTCTGTAATGTGCATTTCTATTTAAAACATGTTTATTAACATAGTTGTATACTACTACTACTTTAATATCCAGCCTTATTTGTTTATGAAGACAAGCGAAATTGCTTTGATTTGTACATTTTCTATTACACACTGGCGAACAGCAACAATGATTTAGCTGTATTTAATGAAATAATAGGCTGACCTATGCATCTGGGCTTTTCTTTAGCGAGCTTACCGACTGCCTCCTTCTGCATGAAAGCAACGCCAAACACAGTGTTTCTCGAGATAATATAAACAACAATATTGTGCTTTTCCTTCAAATGTTTCTATATAGTGCCACGTTTTGTTTTGGTGACTATCGCTACGCCGCCTAGTTCAGGTTGCGTGGAGTAGCAAATGTATTGCTTGAAGCACGCATGCCTTGCATGCGCAGTAGGCGAAGGGCCACCCAACACAGCGAGTATGTTTCAGCCTTACATGTTACATGTTGCCTGCAGGTGTGTAAGAGTGATATGTGGCCCCAGAGCCATAGAAAGAGAGTGTTACGCCAACAGTAGTTCAACATTTTCAACACTCGCATGTTCCTTGGAGAGGCATAACAGTTTCAGAAATTTTGAATCGATACAGATATATATAACTAAATGTTTAGTTATATAGCGTTGGTAATTAGTATTCAATAAAAGCACAGATTTACATTTACAATATAATTTATATGGTATTTTTAGCGGCTAACTTCCAGTAACTATTTTGAGCCTCCATAGTCTGCCATTGCTGTGAAAAGCGGTCCATTAGAGTGAACGGACATGACGCAACTCTCTCTTTACATGGCTATGTGTGTCCTCCACAGGTGTGTAACAGTGACATGTGTCCCCCGCAGGTGTGGCAGATCCCAGACCAGGCGCTGAGCCGGCCTCTCTCAGAGCCTATCGTAGTGTTGGAGGGCCACAGCAAACGAGTGGGCATAGTCAGCTGGCATCCCACCGCACGCAACATACTCCTCACTGCAGGTGCACAGGCTACACACACACACACTGTAGTTAGGGAATGCACGACTACGTTGTTCTTGAATTCTCAAAGGACTGGTTAGCCTACAATAGATATCAACTAGGCAAAACATTTCACAGCAAAGTGACGTAGGCTAATGAGACATATGAGGCTAATACAGCCTACCTGTGCAAGTTGATCTAGCTCCTTCTGACGAGGTGACCCTTAAATCATGAAACTAAATTGACTCGATAGTCTCTGTAAGGTCCCTTACAAACGTCAGAAACCAAAAAGAGAGGCTGTTTAGTCTTCCCGATGCTCTGCTGCTGTTTTTGATGCTGCTGACCTCTGAGAACCAGGAACAGCTTGTAACAGGCAACGTGCTCAGAACATGGCCGGGATCACCGGGTCCCCACACGTCCTGGGCTCCTGTGCAGTGGCATCGGCTGAAGCTCCGCCACTGATGCCAATGCAGACCATTCATTCATTCAGTCAGGCAATCCCGTTCTTCTCTCCCACCCACCCAGGCAGTGATAACCTGATCATCGTCTGGAACGTGGGGACAGGGGAGCCCCTCGTCTCCATGGACGACCACCCTGACCTCATCTACAACGTCAGCTGGAACCGGAATGGCAGCCTGTTCTGCACCACCTGTAAGGACCGGCGCCTGCGTGTCTGTGACCCCCGCAAGAGGGAGGTGGTGGCGGTGAGTGCCCGCCCAGCAGGGCGCCTGCACGCACCTGCCACAGATAGAAGCACAGTGACGTCATCTATAGAGCCAGCACATTCACATCTTCACAAAGGGCCTTGCCAGTCAACTGAGTAGAATATGAATTCCATTAAAGCAATGTAACAGTAGCTGCATATATATTGTCCCGATTGGAATCGGGTTGAAAGAAAATGCTAATCATCTCAATAGGAAGAGAAGGGCCCAAACTGATTGAAATTTCATTCTGAAGCAGAGGGTAGATTCCATACCTGGAGCTTGTGCGTTGACGCCCCCCTTTGGGGGGTGCCAGAGTTCACAGGGCTTTGCTTTGACGTCAAACATGCATTAAAATGTTTGACTATAATTTAATTGTCAAATATATACTTTTTAAAATGTTGTGTCATATAAAATCATATGCAATGCCAAGGCCAATCTGAAAACAATAGCCTATTGGCAGAGAAATGTTTAAGCAGTAGGCTAAATCAAATACATCCACCAACATCAGAAAGGGAAAGAGGCGTCATTTTAATGTTTGCTATTCATTTCCAAGGCTAAAAAGCTGCATAATATTGGGAAGGGGGGGGCGGGGTACTCCAAGGGAATAGGTTGGGAACCACTGGTATAACCCATTCCATAACCCAATTGACCTTTCCCAAGCCTCGCCCCTTTTTTCATGTCCTCCAATAACAGTTGAGTATTTTTTGAATCTCACGAAACCTGTCAACTGCTGTAATAGCTTTTCATTGTGGTTTGTCCTACCTAGTTACCGTAACTAGGTAGGACAAAAGAAAGGAGCGGGGCTTGAGAAAGGTAAATTGAAAGAAGAATTGTACCATGTAAACGGTTAAAGCCAATTACTTCCTGGTGGCGTTCTGCGCATGCCCTAGCTATTTTTGTTGGACTCCAACTGATTGGAGACAGGGCAAGTTTGGACCAGCCCTAATGCTAATTATTAGAGGAAAGGATGAGGGGGAAATGAATAACAACGAATTAGAAAATAGGATAGAGAACAAAAACAAGTTGATGATGTCAAATAAAGGCAAGCCTGTAAAAACATTGCACCAGGTTCTAGTCTACTGGATTTATTTACTCGTGCGGTGTTAAAAGCTTTTAAATGTAATCAGTAAGATATGTTCAACTCTGAAAATGTACAGCAGAGAAGTAAGAATTGGGTGATGTGGTGTTGTGTTGTGTTTACACCAGTTGGCCATTGTGGAAAGCTTAGCTCTGGCTGCTAACAATGATGTTTGTTCCATGTCAACCAATAGGAACGCCTAGCTCCACACGAAGGCATCCGACCAATGAGAGCCATCTTCACAAGGGATGGAAACATCTTCACCACAGGATTCACCAGGATGAGCCAGAGAGAGCTCGGACTCTGGGACCCGGTATTGAGACACACATACAGTACATGCATACACATTGGGTGGGAGTGGGCAATAGGAGTGCACAGAGTTGTACAGTATGTTTTGACTTAAATGTTTGTGATTTACCTTATTTGCAGACCAATTTTGAGGAGCCTATTGCACTGCTGGAACTTGACACAAGTAATGGAGTGATGTTGCCCTATTATGACCCTGATGCCAACATGGTCTACCTCAGTGGAAAGGTACAACGTGAGAGAACTTATTGAGACAAATGCCCCGTCTATTCATGTGTCCACCATTTGACTTTGACTGTGCGTGTGTGCGTGCGCAGGGCGACAGCAGCATCCGTTACTTTGAGATCACGGAGGAGCCGCCATATGTGCACTACCTCAGCACCTACAGCAGCAAGGAGCCCCAGCGGGGCATGGGCTTCATGCCCAAGAGAGGCGTGGACGTCAGCAAGTGTGAGATCGCCAGGTATGGAGCACAGCCTGGCCTCATCCAGGGGGAATCTGGCATTGGCCCTCATTATGATGTGTTTAAATAGTGTTAAATGGCTGGTTATGCTTCTGCAACAGTTGTTACAGCTAAGTCCCTCTGCTCAGGTTGTACAAGCTCCATGATAAGAAGTGTGAGCCTATCACCATGACTGTGCCGCGGAAAGTAAGTACACTGTATATAAACCACGGTAAAGCAATATCATGAAATGCTAATGAATGATTGCATTAATTCATTTAAGTTCATTATTTTAATCAAACAACAACCAAATCCATTTGGAAAAGAATTGGCTGCAAACAAGTACATATATTCATCATATTTTAATTTACATTGAAATAATTTAGCATAGGTTTTTATCCAAAGTGACATATGATAAGTACATTAGTCAATATCTGAATAGTTTACACAACAGTTATGGTAAGTAACGTACATTGTGTTGTAATACTAATTACATAGGCTGTAGTTATTACACAACTTTACATATTGAACACTATTCAACGCCTAAATAGCAGCAAAGCCCTTCAACGTGTTGACCTCAACACAGCAGAACAGACGGATGCTGCTGTTCCAGTCAGCACACTCTTCCTGTGTCGTGTCTCTTCCCCAGTCGGACCTGTTCCAGGACGACCTGTACCCAGACACGGCGGGTCCTGACCCTGCCGTGGAGCCCGAAGAGTGGCTGGAGGGCCGCGACGAGGACCCCATCCTGGTATCCCTGAGGCAGGGCTACCTTCCTCCCAAGACCCGTGAGCTCAAAGTGGCCAAGAAGAACGTTCTGGACTCCAGACCCAGCACGCGACGCAGCATGTCCACCTGCGACACCAACAGCCTGCCGGTAGGTTGGGCTACTGTTTAGGGTGGTCGTCTCCTGCGCGTGCCTCAAGTCTTTAACTTTTGGCTGCTAGTGTTTTGTGAATGCCTAACTGGTTTGAGACAAGGCCATACTCTGCACAGCCACTATACAAAGTCTGGACAAAACGATTGCAATACGTGTAAATAAGGGAATGGGAGATACGGTGTCTTCATCTGGAGCTGGAATTAATCCATCAGATGCTAGCCAGATTTAGCCTTTTTGCTAGCGGGACACATTCAATTACCAAACATACAGTAGGCTATATGTTGAACATGACAAATATCCAAATTAATTGGGACGGCGCATGTTAACACCAGATTGTATTAGATAACATCCTATGTATACAGGCAACCCAAAATCTTCAATGGGAAACCCAGCTAATGGCAAAGTAACTCAGGAATACGCTTTAGGACAACTACATGCAGGTTTAAAGCGACACTTTAGCACCAGTAGGACAGCATCCATATTTTTTTATATATCAATGTATATCAACTGCTGGTGCTTGATCCTGAAGTAATACCAAACTAGACTGAATAACAAATAATAACAAACTCTGTTTAACAGTATAATGTGTATCTCTCTCCTCTTTGTGCGTCATTACTTTACCCAAAGCTTTTGTTCTCCTCTCTTTTAGTTTATTTTGTTCCAGCTGCCCACTTTCCTTACCTGGCGGTCTTTGTCTTCATTTCATGCTTGTATCCCTTATCCTTCATATGGTCTACTTCTGCTATTATCTCTTCCCCTCTCCACCCTCCATTCCTCTCCACTTCCTGCTCTTTTCCACTGTACCCCTCTGCTCCACAGCCTCAGCTGCTGGAGAGACTGTTGGAGGAGATGCAGAATCTGAAGGCTACCGTTCTGTCTCAGGAGAAGAGGATCTGTGATCTGGAGAATAAGCTTTCCCAGTACACCAATGGCACTGCCTGACACACACATTTACACCAGAAATAGGATCCCCAACCTCTATGTGGTATGACTTGCTGGATGCTGCAAACATTGTTCTAGGTAATTCCTATCTTTTCCAAACAAATTTGTATATTCTACCTAAACTTAATGAAATATAATAATTTGAGTTCTGAGGATCCCTGCACTCAAGACTCCATTATGAAATATATCATGTAAAAATGATCTCTAACTCACCCAAAACATATAATACATTAAAAAATGTTACACTTTAGAGATTGTATGGGTAATACACTCTAAAATGTAACATTTTTTAAATGACAGTTATTTGCTTAGATAGAGATTTTCACCATATTTTGGAAAAGATGAGAAACGGGATACCGGAAAATGTCCATTTTCACAACTACATTTGAATTGTAAGAATTACGACCGTCAAATGTTTTTCTAAACGCAAATATACATATTCGCATTTTTAGTGTTTGTTGGTGTAGTTTATGAAATATGTAGGTCTAAGGGTTACAAGAAGGCTATTGCGAGGGGTAGTCACTTTGAGGGGCATGTAAGAATGTTTTCAAACTTTTGTTGATCTCTTGTTATGTTTGTCTTCAAATATTTTTGAATAGACACGGTCTCCAGATGCATTGTCATAAACCCTCACATGCACAACATACCTGGTGGACAAATACACATTGTCAACATATACAACTTGCATATTTTACATATTTGAGTAAGTGATTCATTGAAATGCAGGTAACATGCACTACCTTATCAGAACATTAAAATAGCTCTTCTCTCTCTTAATCTCTAACAGTGTTTTCACAGTGTAAATAGTGATCTAGAGAAAAATATGAAAACCAAATTTGAAAACTGAAAATAGCTTTTTGTTCTGTAAAAGAATTCTACATGAAATATGTCATGGCATCAATAAAAATGATTTTTTTAAAACTGTTTTTCACATGTCAATCTAATCAGAAATGACCACGCACCGTAATATCCCCTTTTTATGTTATATGGTCTAGATTTAATTTATCTGTACACCCATTAGGTCAAACAGGATAGACTTGTATGAAGTATTTACACAGATTTTTATAAGTTGTCTTTTTCAACCACAAAACATCTACACTATTAGCTGTGATGTATTAATGGGTTTAAAATAGTGTGTCGCGCTCTACTTATTCTGTTTCTTTGCTTTGTGGTTATGTGTTAAGTGTGGTTTAATGAGGGACTGATGTATTACTTGGTCCATTATGATCATTTTGTTTACATGCTAGGGTAGCTAGTGTGAGCCATCTGCTGGTAATGCCAGCTACTGCAGGTTCCTGAAAGTTTGTGTGACTTGCCAGACATGTCAACTGTTTGTGTAAAGAAGAACATTTTAGGACTACTGTATAACAATAATTCTACGAGATTTTCATTCAGCTTACCTTTTGAATTTATCAGTGTAAATGTTTTTCACCATAATACATAACTAATGCATTGTGGAGAAATAGGTTTACAGATATTTCTTCCATTTATGTTGTGTGTATCAAATGAACATGTCCATGTTACAGATTGCTAATGGTAAATGCTTATTGATAAATTGATTATGCATTGTTGTAGACTATATGTATTTTGATTAAGTATTTTCATTTCTATTTATGGGTTTGCACATTATGTTTTGCAGTACATGTATAGCCTCCAGTCACACCAGCTTTAGGTAGGGGTAGGGTTACTGAGATAACATGATGTAAACGCCAAATGGAACACAGTCGATTCATAAATATCTTTACTTGATCAAATCTGTCAAATCCCTACAGTATTAAAACTGAATAGATTTTGAATACTGAAAAGTTATTTTCTGTGTATTTTTGTATTGAGCGATGGATATATGGAATGTAAATGGCCACAGTACAGCTTAAATTGGAGAAGAGGAACAGTTTGTACAATGATGAATGAATAAATCTGACTAAGTGTGAGTTTGGGCGGGTGACCGTGACCTATCTTGGGAGGGTGGTGGGCCGCGGTATGGTCCGTCCTGTGGAGGCAAAGGTTAGTGCTATCCTACTGTATCCTCTGCCAACCTCTAGGAAGGAGCTTATGAGGTACCTGGGCATGGTGGGGTACTACCGCAGTTTCTGTAACAACTTTTCGACTGGTGGCACCACTGACTGATCTGTTAAGGGCTAAGGTCAAATTTGTATGGTCCCCCCAGGCTCAACGGGCCTTTGAGAGGGTGAAGGTCCTTCTTTCCGCTTCCCCAGTTTTGGCGGCTCCGCGGTGGGATAGTCCTTTTAAGCTCCAGGCTGACGCAAGCTACATCGGTGCAGGTTCTGTTTTGATGCAGGACAATGACCAGGGGGAGGAGCAACCAGTTTACCTGTCAAAGAAATTTAGTAGGTCTCAGTTGAATTACTCCGTCATAGAGAAGGAGGCGCTCACTTTGATTTGGGCGTTGCAACATTTTGAGGTCTACGTAGGGTCGTCTAGTGTTCCTATTTTGGTGTTCACGGACCACAACCCCCTAACCTTTTTGCACTCTCCAGAATCCTAACCAAAGGCAGATGCGATGGTGTCTATTTCTACAGGCTTACACCTTGAACATCCGCCATATCAAAGGGACAGACAATGTGGTGGCTGACGCCCTTTCCAGAGTGTGATGCATGGTGGACATTGGGTGTGACGCCATGGGAGCCATCTTAAGGGGGAGGGTGTTACAGCTCCCTAATGTTAATATATGGTTGTTCTTTGTTTCAGGAGGTTTGAGCCAGACAGCCTGATTGGTAACGACCTACACCTGGTGGCCCTCTATATAAAGAGCTTTTGGTCTACAGTCTCCCTCTTGCCACCAGCCAGAAAAAAGGCAATGTCACACCTGACTGAACATTCTTGTGGGTAGGAGGCCGGGGCATTCTTGTTTTTGTGGCTTTTGTTATTAGGTTATACGTTTGATGTTTTGCTAAGTTGTGGGAAGCTGCTGGGTCTGACGGCCCATTGCGTGGTTGGTCCGGTAGTTTCCCCTTATGTTTGGTTTGTTGTTTTAGTCTGGTCTCCTTCCCAGTTGTTGTAATTGTTGCTTTATGTGTTCAGGTGATTATTAAACCCTGTACCTGCATTCTGTTGTCACTGTGGGTTTTGTGTTCGTCTCCGGCAAAGCTGACCCGATGCCGAAGGGGGCGTAATATGAGACTTAACCAGCCAACCATCTAACCAAGTAATCAACCCAAAATAAAGATCCTGTCTACCATACTGGCCCATACAAACAAAACAGAACACCCACACAATGCGCAGCCCAAAACTGTCCAAACCTGCCAACACAATGTCCCCACTAACTGCCCACCAAATCTGAAATAGCTCCACCCTAGTCTTCATGCAGCTACTTGCAGCAGGTACTTATGCATTGTTTCCAGTAGAAACAAAATGGCAACTGAGGAGCAGCGACCACCCTGAAACCACGGAAGTGCTCCCGGGACAACTGCTCTAACAGTGTTCACTGCAACACTAGCAGAAAACAAAAGAAACATCCACTAAAGAGATGTTCTAGGCCTACCAGGGAACACCATGTTAACAGGTAACACTGGCTGGCTGAAGCACAGACGACAGAACATCTTGGACGAGCCCCCATGTTACAGCCTGGCTCATGGGCCGGAAACCAAACACTTAACTAACAATAGGATGAGGTGTTAATGTAAGTTTAAGTACTGAATATATGTGGTGCGTGTTGCATGCTAACCAAACTAAGAAACATAAAAAACAAACCGCATTTGTGGTGCCAGGAGGGTCACTGACGGTGTGCTGCACACACCTATATAATTGATAAGCCCAGGTGTACTTAATTTGCCTGATTAGGGCCTACCCAGCAAATCAGGACCAGAGGCCTGCTGAAACCAGGCAGGGCCGTCACATGAATCACTTTAAAATGTGTATTTTCAGAAAGCCACAGCTTATTGATATAGACCAAATATCTGTGATATCTACTTTACCTTCACGTCAGAAACATGCTTTTCTAATGTCTTCAATATTGGTATGAATGGAGCTTTATATGGAAAAGGCATTTACCTGATGGGGAGGATAATTTTAATTTAGGAAGAAAATGGCACATTACATTTGTTATATTCACACAATAACGTCACAGCAGCAGATCAATACTAATGTCATGTGGTTGCTAATTACATATATTTCTGGATCATACGTTTGGTTTTGGGTGAGATCATGGTTGGGAACTGGATGTCAAAAGTAATGACGAGGTTTCCTCGCTGGTCCGGATCCTTCGTCAATGGCATCCCCTCTCCTGGAACCACTTTCCTGTACTTGGGGCTGGGACACAGACATGTATCTTTAAAGCTACATGTCTAAAATGCCTGTGTATTCTGTGTGCTATACACAGTACATGTATGTGGATATACACATATTATTCACTTTGCCACAATTTTTCATTATTGTTTGAAATCATTTTCTGGTACTGTTTTCAAATGACAGTTAAGATGCCAAGCTGGAAGGATCATTTTGTCACTGCAAACTCAATATCACTAGAATGCACTGGGCTCAATGCTGTGACAGAAGCAAATGCACTAGTGTGTTTAATGTGATTCATTAATCTGCATTTCATGTCACAATATGTTGAATTATTTTGCCAAGACTGATATGGAAGTTGAGCTTTATTCTAGAGGTGGAGATCCAGATGGTCTTCTAATGGGCAAGGGAGCTGATGCGTTGACAAGTCAACCAACACAGGTAGGCAAAACAGAGGCAGCATGCTAGACCACAGGAGTGTCAGTACAAGGTTGAACCTAAACAATTATGAGTAGCAAGCAATAACGGATGGACATGCACCAAACTGTATTATGTAACAGTAATATTGTCCTCATACACAGACATGACATCACCTTCCTAAACTGTAAATTCATTAATTAATTCAGACAATTTGTTTTTTACTTTAGGAACAAACATGGAAAAAATAGTGAGAAAACTGCAGGGAGCCAGCAGTTTCTGGGTATACAGTACACTAGATCAGCAATCAGTCGTATTACTCCAAATTGATATACTAAGTCTCACATAATTTTAGTGTGTTTTGACCAGTATGCTTGTTTATATATTCAAATACTCACTCCACAGTCTCATTGATGGAAATCTTCAACAGCTTGTCATTTAGTGTCTCCACATCCACACAGAACCCAGTCAAGGCCTGCATGAACCACAATATTCAAATGTAAACTCTCAAGTACATTGCTTGTTTTGATGTGAAACCTAATCAGGTAACTTGGGTTCCAGGTGTGCTTTACATAATCAGTGAGTGAGTGTAACTTTTCAATTCCTTTAAAATTAAACTGAGTTTAAGCCTGTCGGCTAACTAAATGGAACATTGTTTCAACAGGACTGACCAACTTCAGAGAGATGGGGACATTGTGCAGCAGGTCATTGCCTTGTCGCACAAATCGAGGGTGGCTCTTCTGGCGTATTATAAACACAACGTCAGCAGGAACGCTGTTTGGTCCCTATGCACCACATGAAAAAGACCAAGATATCAATGGAATATACTTGATTTCCTAAAGATAAAATAATACAGATTCATGGCACATTTTGTAGTGACTTGTTAGATGAACCAACATTCACCTGTAACATTAATATGCAGAAATACAAACATAAAGCAAAAGGTTAATATAGTTTACAATGCTAGTCTTACAGAGTAATGGGTTTGTTGTTTTTGTTTTTATTTTTGGTCTTGCAGTACCTGATCGCCATGCTTGGGGAATGTAATTCGTGTGCCTTCCTTCCATCCAGGACGTACATTAACTGTTAGGATTTTGTCTTTAATGCTAGATGTGTGTCCATCCTCATTCATGACCTGGTTAGAAATTAGAAGTGAAATATTACAGTATTTCTCAGTCGCTTTGGTACATTTTTTGATTTAGTCTTAACAGCTGCAAACCAGCATGTACATTTTTCAAAACAATTCGTACAAACAGCAAAACAACGTATTTCCGTCAAAAGCTCGTAACTTGCTCAAAATCTTTAGTCTATCGCTCAAAAGCACATTTTTACATCAATGAACATGTCATTGCCATCAGAATGTCAAGTCCTTGTGTCATTGTTGACAAACACATTGCTCAGTTGTGTCAAAATGTTTAGTCATGTTGTCAATATAAAACTGCACTCTGTATGTATTGTCTGATGTACACTCTGGCTACATTGTTGATGACAATTACAATATTGAAAATGTACTGTACTTCTGGTCTGTCAACAAAGTATAATGTCATTGTGATTCAGAAAGAAAAGACCCAAAACTATTTAATATCACAAATTAAAGACAGTTTTTCTCGCTTTGGTAACTTTTTCGACTCAGTTTTACTGTAACACTTGCAAGTCAGCTTGTTACAGTAATTTCTTGAAACTATTCAAAACACAATGTATTAGAGTACTGTATCTGCAAAAGCATGTAACTAAACAAAAGTCCTTAGTCTATCCCTCAAAAGTCATTGTGTCATTGTCTACCAACAAGCTAGTCAAAATGCATGCATGTTCTCAATATAACTGTGTGTACTGTGCTGTACTTTTCTAATGTGAACTATAGCTTAACATTTGGATGACAATGATATAAAATGCACAAGGATGATATATACAGTATCTCACAAAAGTGAGTACACCCCTCACATATTTGCAAATATGTGAGAATATCTTTTCATGTGACAACAATGAAGAAAT